>JAAGKR010002976.1:0-82176 GCA_011419295.1 Clarias macrocephalus
ATCTGTGGTCTGCTTTGTTTTATATATCAATGGTTTGATCTTCTCTGTACGACAACTGGGATCTGATTTACATAAGATATCAGTGGTCTGATCTATTCTATATTGATATATGTGGTCTGACCTACTATATATATGATAAGTTGTAGTCTAATCTATATAGGAAATATATAATCTGATCTATTCTATTTAGGAAGTCTATGGTCTGATCTACTCCATATAAGATATCAGGGTTCTGATCCATTCTATATAAGATATAATTGGTCTGATGTACTCTAAATGCGGTATCTGTGGTCTGAGAAGATATGAATGGTTTGATTTTCTCTATATATCAGTGATCTTGTCTGTATAAGATGTCTGTGATCTGATCTATTATATATAAGAAATCAGTGGTCTTAAAACCCAACAAACATTACAGTGTGTGACAGAGAAGAATGGCTCCCAACAATGATCTAATCTTCTCTGTATAAGGTGTCCATGGTCTGTCGTACTCTATATAAAATATCCATGGTCTGATCTACTGCATATAAGATCCCTGTTGGCTTATCTACTCTGTATAAGATGTTTGTTCTGATCTACTTTATGAAAGAGATGTGTGGGCTGTAAATATCTGTGGTCTGATCTACTCTACATACTCTGTTTACTGTTGTTTAAACCTCCCGACAGTCTGTCACACACATCACACCACTCAAAACGCCACACCCCTGTTTCATGATGGGGGATTCTCCCTTTTTTTTCACTACAGTATATCTGCTCCCTGGGTAAAAGTGCAAAAACAATGACCCCCGGTTCCACATCCGTTCCTTTCATACAGAACGCAGAGGCGCAATAAGGCCACGAAATTCCCACACTGAATAGACTGTGCAAAAGGGGTTAGAGTGTGGAAAGATTTACTTGTACTTTTCTGAACCAAACACCATTAACTACAACATAAAAGTACTTCTTTTCATATTCGTGCTTGGCTGAGCTTTAAGAACAGCTGTAGTAATTATCCCTTCATATTTTTGTTACCGATACGATCGTTATGACACAGCGAGTCTACTGTTGGACAAATTACAAACCATTTGCAATTTTACAGCTGTTCTTCTTAACTAGATTTTCCCCCCTTGGCTAATTCCCACCTGCTTACTTCTGACTGAGTCTCTTCTCTACCAGTCTGGAAGCATAACTGTCTTTATGCAACACCTGTTGACTAATTACAGATTGGAACAGTCAGCAGAGGTGGGTAGAGGAGGCGAAAAATTTACTCACGTAAGAGTAGCTGTACTTCAAAATAATATTACTCAAGTAGAAGTGAAAATAAATCATCCAAAATATTACTCAAGCAAGAGTAAAAAAAGTATTCGGTGAAAAGACGACTCAAATACTGAGTAACTGTTTCATCATAATGTCTGATTTATATATATATTTTTTTACAAATGATGTAAGCATTCTGACAAAATGATAAAATAATGTGCAAATTGCGACATTTCCAAATAACTTAACTTAAATAAAATAAATTAAATAAAATAACCGAATAAAACGAAATATCTTTACAAAATGGCAAATTAAGAAATAAGAAACAGAAATTTCCTAATCTCTCTTTTTTCTTACAATATAAAGCTTTTGAAATAAACATGTATGTATGTACTGTAACATATATATGTTTGAACAGTGTAACTATTTCCTGTGTAAGACATACTGTACTGTATATTCAGTTGCCCTGCAAATGACTCAGCAGAAAATAACATGTGTACAAGAGTCTCATTTTACCATTAACTGTGTCCAGCAGAACAAATGTAAGAAACTTATAAAATTTTTAGCCTCCAGTTTATTTGCTAATTATATATGTTAAGATTGCAATATTAAATAAACAGCTAAACTAACCGTGACATGTTTGCTTCACTGTCTACCACTGCTAAAGACAACCCCGCCCCCTTCTGTGTGGTCATGTGACTCCATGCAGCTATTGATATTGCGGCTGATTGGTCAAACGGAGTCATGTGATTATTGTTGCTACGTCTGATTGGTGAAACACAGTCATGTGGTAGATCCACCAGCTGCATTTCTTTGGCGAACACAAAGAATATCTAAAGTGTCGAATAAATGGTTAGAAATGTAACAAGTCGAGTGGAGCCGAATGTAGCGGAGTAAGAATAGCATTTCTTCTTCACAAATCTACTCAAGTAAAAGTAAAATGTATGGTGCGGTAAAACATTTTTTTCAAAAAGTTACTTAAGTAAATGTAACGGAGTAAATGTAACTCGTTACTACCCACCTCTGACAGTCAGATCCCACCTAAACCTCATCCACATGGATTATGTAATGAGACATGCAATGACACAAACAAAAAATAAGACATTTGTAACATTTAAATGGCTACAACGTAAGTAATCAGGTGTTTAGGTGCAAAAAAAGGACGTGTCCTAAGCCAAGCTGGGAAATGCAACAGAGGAAGATGAAATAAATATTAGAATTCTCGCACACTTCCCTGGCCACATGACCTCACTTTTAATCAAACGTAAGGTAAAAACTGGCCAGGATTAACATTCCAGCTGTGGAGAGTTTGGCCAACGTGAGTCGTTTTCATTTTTAAACTTTCCCACACATACACAACACACACGCACACATAAAACATTGTGTTTGTAGGCCGGTGCTTACGTGTCTCCAGATGCACAGAGAAGTTCAGGGTGATGAATAGTCATTCCTGTGTGTGTGTGTGTGTGTGTGTGTGTGTGTGTGTGTGTGTGTGTGTGTGTGTGTGTACATGTGTGTGCGCGCTCTTAAAGAGCACGTGTGCTTTAGTGTCAGGCCAAAGACTAGGCCCATTCATCAGCCTGTACACACCATACTCTGCAGAGCGAAAATATGCAGAAGAGGACCATCCTCAGCTGGACAAAGATAAAAAACATAAATATCTCAGAAGCCACGAGGTTTGTTTTTTTTTTTTAGAACCAAGAGACTCCATGACCCTTTTTATGACCAATTATGAATCATAAGTGTAGGTTTGGCCGTGATAGAAAGAAATGTAAGGTCCTTTTGAAATCCGGAAAAAGAAGAATGTGTGTAATTGCCAAAAATGGATAATGTGCCACGCATACTGAGAGAAAACATCTGGAAAATCACCTCCCCCCAAACTGATACATGCTTATAGCTGCTGAGATCGTCCTGATTACACATGACGAGGTAAAGTGCTTAGGAAGACCAACAGAACAAGCAAAGTCTGGTATTGTTAAAATGCATGCTGGGTAGCGTGTCCCCTCTGATATCATAAACCGGAATTCACCAAAGAAAAAACACAATTCTTTAAAGCACATCATAGTAAATCATACAGCCTTTAAACTTATGCACCAGATTGAAACAATAAGGGCTGAAGGTGTGTCTTTGACCTTTCATATAAAAACAAGAGCAGATGTGAGTGGGCGTGTCTTCATGCCCATATACGGGAATGTAGGTGTGGCCGTATATTGAGTCCGTACACAGTATTCGAGTAAGTCACTGGCACAAGTTGAAAAAGAAAATACAATAGTAAACTACTTTTAGATGATTTAATCTAATCTAATCTAATCCAGCTTCTTGACTGAATTGTTATATCAAACTGCAGATTTATTTTATGGAATAATTTATTGTCAGGTCAGAAAAAGAAACAATAGATATAAATTCGGCGGCTGTACCCAGTTAAAATGAAGAATTCCTGTATTTTCTTTCATATGTGCTATAAATTTTTTTTTGTAAATCAACACAGTTCTACCATTTCAACACAGTTTTCCTTGCACAAATTATTTACACCAGTGAATAATTCTCATTCACAAACATTATTCACACATTGGGTTGTCACTTACATAGGTAATATACAGTATACACTGTATATATATATATACAGTATATACTGTCAAATTTCCATTCCATTCCAGACACTATACACTGTAATATCACCAATATTACTAATTTCCAACACTATAATCACATTTTTGCATATAAAAACAATCAAAGCATTTAGAAAAGACGTGTAAATTTAGTAAAAAATTAAATAAATAGACATCAAATCTCACTTAGCCTTAATTTATGATTTCCTTTGGCACTGGCTGCTTTAAAAACAAAACTGAAAGTGGCTCCTTTTTCTTCTTGCTGCCATCCATGTTAACATTCTTGGGATCCGTGGGGCTATGTCTTCACTAAATCTTGCACAAAATGCAAAAAAAAAAAAGGAAAAGGGAAAAAAAACAAATAATAATAATAATAATAATAATAATAATAATAAAAGGAAAAAACAAATAAAATAATAATAATAATAATAATAATAATAATTATTATTATTATTATTATTATTATTATTATTATTATTATTATTATTATTATTGCTGGTGTCCTGTTGGAATGTTTGGAAATGAGATTTTTGTACTGTCATAAAATAAACATGTATAATCTAAAATTTAAATAATAACATAAAATAAAAATGTAAAGGTGCCTAAGACTTGCACAGTACTGTAAATAACAAAAAACTTTAACGTTAGAAGACCAGATACTGTGTATATTAGGTTAAATGACATCATTATATGACCATGTTATTGTAATAGCTCTTTATGAGGAAGGTTCTGAGAAACCTTTCATGCTCAAACTTACTATACTCCACCTCTTCACTACAGTTTAGGTCCTGACATTCACATTGATAATGCACCCTGACACACTGCAAAAACAAAAAAAAAGTCAAGGTCTGATTTGAGGATCATGACAAAGAGGTCAAAGTGTTGACGTGGCCTCTAAATTCCCCAGATCTCAATCTGACTGAGCATCAGTTGCATATGCTGCACTAAACATGCCAGATCCTTGGAGGCACAACCTTGCAACACCTTGGTGCCAGACACCAAGGCTCATCTTCAGAGGTCTTGTGGAGTTCAGCCCTCCACAATATTAGGCAGGTGGGTTTAAAGTTATACCTGGTTGGTGTTCAAACGTAAGTACCTGTCGTTTGATGGGAAAGGAGTTTGTAAAAAGAGTTAAAAGGTTCACGCTAAAAAATTATCAGCTTCAATGTAATCATTGATATTATTATTATTTCAGGTTGTACATGTCTGCCTGTCACTCTGTATGGCAGAACTCTCCGCCTAACTTATTAATACAAGAAATCAAATTCTGTAAGGTTGAGGATCTAACGCCTTGTTTATGTACTTCTTTCATCATCAGCCAAATACACCCCAGCTCATTAAAATTCACTTATACCACTTTAACGCTGTTATTTCAGCCATGAAAAATATGAACTAATCCCAGTAAAAATATTCAGTTTAGCTTTTCTAATTAATGTCTATTGGTACAGGTGTTTGTTTACATTGAGCAGGTAGCGCATTAGTAGCTTATTTTAAAGTAGATTATTAAATCCAACACATAACTGCTTATAACATCATTTTACTCAATATTTTGATTTCACTTATGGCGCAGGTGAAACTTCAGGCAGATACCCAAGTACTGCGAATGTTTCATTAAATTCTGTTCAGCACTCGGTTTAAGACGCGCCAACAGCTTGACGCACAGTACACTGCTAAAACTTGAAGTTTAGAATCTGGCACATTACTGCTCATAACTTCCCTTCTACTCAACATTTTGATTCCATTTATGGCGCTGGTTTAACTTCAGGCAAATACCAAAAGATTGGCAAAGTTTCATTAAATTCTCTCCAGCCAGTATTGCGTGATGCTGTGACCAAATCTGGCTGGGTAGACATACAGCGCACACATACACACAGCAGACAGACAGAAAATTTTCTGAGGTTTCTGGTCCTCCAATGTATGAAACATAAAGATATCATTTGAAATATGTGTATATACAGTATATGTAATACAAGGAGGTTGTTCTAAGCCAATATATATTACTGTATATATATATATATATATATTTGCTTAGACCAATGTCCTTCGGTTGAGTAACCTATACCTGCATAGTTTCCATCCAGGCTATAAGATTTGATAGGATTAATTTATACTTTCTGCGCTTAAATCTGATATTCATGGCATCACGTTATCGACAAAAATGATCATACAAGTGGGAGCAGTTTTACTGGGGAAAGGTGAAATGGTGTGGATTTAAGTCTCTACACATTTATCAACTATTTCCCATAGTATGTTTTCAGTAGTGTGAGCTTTCTGAGTCCAAGAACAACAGATTTATATTTTGTAATGTTTATAGTTCTGACAACTCCAGCACGATCTTATCACGCTATTATACTCCCTAGCTGCTCATACTTCAAGGTCTAAGGCAAATAAAAGCATCAGCCTATTGTGGATTCAGTGTCACAAGGTCATGCAAGGTCCTGGTGTTTATGCTTCTGCAAATTCACTAATGAGTGATAATTTAAGGCGTGTTCAAATCAAACTGGGACTTTTGTTTGTGCAGAATAACTGAACACACTTATGAGAGTAAAAACGCCTTTTATTTCTCCATATAATCCCCTGCTACACTAATGCACTTATCCCAGTGTTTGGTGACAAGTCAGTCATTTCAAGTCGAATTTCAGGAATCAGGCGTTCCGCTCGCTGAATGTTCACCGGAACGACTGCACTGGGCTCCAAGCCGGGATCATCATTCATGGACCTACGGCCTTTTAAAACGTTGGCACCGTTCAAATGTTTAACTGCAGTTAAGGTCGTATTGGCATCCTGTGCTTGAAATCTGCTGTAAATGTCAATGGACTTTACGCAACATTTCATCACAAGTCCCAGTTTGACTTGAACGCCCGCCGTAAAATAAATGGATGTACATATATGAGCGTATGAGATCATTTGGTACCTGCAGGGGCAGAAAAAACAAGTGTGTGTGTGTGTGTGTGTGTGTGTGTGTGTGTGTGTGTGTGTGTGTGTGTGTGTATGTTTACCTAGCGAGGATCTGACAGGTTCTGGAATGTTCTTTTATCAAACAGCAGCTCTCTCTCTCTCTCTCTCTCTCTCTCTCTCTCTCATCAACATTCTTTCTGCCACAGGGAATGAAGAATACATGTAGCCTCATGTCAAATACATCACACTGCTTATCTTTATTGCTTAATACTTCGCTGTTCATGATTTACAGCGATTTTTGCCAAGCTCTCATTTCAGACCTGAGATTTTTCTTCCTCTTTATTACACTATCACTATTGAATTTTTTCCACTGTTCCTTGTCTAGCTACAATAATATCACCACTAATAATAAATACCACTGACATTATTTTCGCTGTTGCTCCGGAAATGCAGATCGGCAACAGGGTTTGTGTCGGGACAAATCACACACAGCCTTTCTAAAATTGATAGAGAAGTCTTTGTGGAATTGTTCAGGAGGAAAAAAACAACAGAATTTTCCAAAGACTTAATGTTTAGTTGATCAGCCAAAGACATGGCTTATGTCTAATATCTTTGTCTGAGCACGTCTGATGCTGCTTCATTTTTTTTTTTTTTTTTGCACTAGAACCATGAATCTAATAAAATGAAATCTAATGGAATTCTCTCACCGAATGTTTTTTCCACAAATACAGTTCCAAATGTTAATATACTGGATTTATCAATTGCTAAGGAACGTAGTTTAATTTTTATTATGCAACTGCTAGATAGATAGATAGATAGATAGATAGATAGATAGATAGACTTTATTGATCTTATGAGGGAAATGAATGTGTTACAGCAGCAGGTTACACACACAGTAGTGGTGATGGGGGGGGGGGGGCTGAATGTAACTGTAATTTAATAAATAAAATTCATTCATAAAGAGATGAAATGTGCAAATTGTCAGTGTATATGTATGTGTGCGTAATGTGACAGTGAATTATGGGAGATCACACTCAAGGTCATAGGCACAAGGGCGCAGCTTGAGTATAGCATACAGCTGTGCTGATATTCAGTACAACAGCACTCCCTCTTGTGCGATATTGCTTACGTATATTATACATTTTTACAACATTAGAGAGAGAGATGTTTTTTTTTTATTGCAAATTTAAGTTTAAAATGGAATTAATATAATCCACATAATTTCCACTGTTTTATGGTTTAAAAATCCCTTTATTGCTTTGCCAATAAATTTTGTAAATTTACTCAGATTTAATTCTTAGTCCGTATTGCTATCACATGTTATAATGTTAAAATGACATCTGTTTTTGATATGAACACAAATATGATTCATTATTTATCACAGTTTCTTATTCCACATTTTTTATTCATCTGACTATAGGGTGGCACAGCAGCATAGTGGTTAGCACTATGGCATCATCACCCCAAGGTTGAGGGTTCGATTCCCATCTTGAGTCTGCAACTGTGGAGTTTGAAAGTTGGTTTCTTCCATGTACTTCAGTTTCCTCCCGCACTCCAAAGACATGCAGCTTAGGCTAACTGGCATTCCCATAGTGTGTGTGCAATGAAAATTCATCAATGATGACTAAATTCACTTTTTGTTTTATATAAAAGCTACTCTAGTGGTGGATCTAAACCAAAAGTCTAATACATGGATTTTTGTGTTTTAAACATGGCAATGGGAATTCATTCTGACTGTAGGATTGATTGTGTTTTTAACATTAGGCAAAGGAATACCTAATGTAAAAAACATATATTTCATTTTTGCTAAAATAAATAAATAAATAAATAAATAAATAAATAAATAAGTGGGAAAAGTCTGTACTCATTATCTTGTAAATTGTTGCATAAAGGTACTGTATTAGAACACTCGAGATTGTGTGTTATCTTGAAGTGAGGTTCTGAGGAATTTAGGGGAGAACTGGGTAAGAGCTTAAGGTAAGCCTCTATGAAGAGCAGTTTTAACTTTACAAGCTTTCAAATTTTATTCCTCAAAAATATTTTAAAATCAATCCAAAAAAATGTGATTTTTTCAATTTATAGAATGTTACCTAAAACAGGCTTTAGTTGGTAAATTCAATGAATAATACATGAATTAACAACAATTAACAATAAACAGTTCTTAAATGAGGTGGCACGGTGGTGTAGTGGTTAGCACTGTTCGCCTTCTAGGGTCCCGGTTCGATTCCCATCTCTGTGTGTATGGTTTTTGCATGTTCTTCCTGTGCTTGGTGGGTTTCCTCCCACAGTCCAAAGACATGCAGATTAGGCTAATTGGCGTCCAGAAATTACCCGTAGTGTGTGTCCCCTGCAATGGCTTGGCACCCTGTCCAGGGTGTACCCCTCCTCGTGCCCTAAGTCTCCCAGGATAGGCTCCAGGCCCCCCAAGCCAACCGTGAATAAAGGATACAGCGGTATAGACGACGAGTAAGTGAGAGTTCTTAAATGATAATTTTAATAAAAGTTTTGGTGTAACAATAATTTGGAATAAAACGTATTCAATAAAAGGTTTTAGTCAATGCAAGGACATCTAAGCATGGAATTGGTTCTAAATTGTGCTTATAGTAACTTTAAAGTTGAAAATTGCATTAAAAAATCTGAGTAAGTATTAAGTGCAAATTAATGACTAGCATTACTGCATCATAAAATCTAAGAGCCAATCCTGTTCCAGTATGCAAATGAAGGCCATGAGCTAGGAAAGTCTTTGAAATCTTGTTGCTTCATATCCAGTCAGTTTGTAGAGTTTGGAATTTTTCTTATTTGTGCTGTTTAATAGCAAGGGTAATTAAAACCTACTGGATTAATAGATGACATAATGAAGCATATGTACTATATCAAATCAAATCAATCCTACTATAAAAGATACCAGGGGTATCAATGTACCTGAATCACAGAGATAGACTGAACATTAGCCGTAGCATGCGTAGCCTGTAAACCTTTAATTCAGCAGCTCAGCTGTTCTGGGAAGGTCATAGGCAGCGGAGTGGAGAGAAAAGAGAATGAGATGCCACGGTGGAAGTGATGGCACGTGACGAATGGCCGCACGTCGTCTCGCTGGATGTTAGGACAATGACTTAGAGGTGATGTAGCGCTAACTCAGTCACAACTCATTCTAAAGGTCATAATGTTAGGCGCTGTGGGCTGTGCAGCTGAATTGCCATTAAATGACTCCCATAAATGTTGCGGATTCTAATGTGTCTAATAATACATTATGCTTAAAAGAAGCTTTTTTTATACATATATTTAGGCTTTCGTATTATATTCACCCCGCCCCCCCCCCCCCACACACTTCCTGAACACTTTTCCATGTTGAAACTTCATTACCTATATGCCTGCCTGGTACAAAGCACTGACACTGGAGAGTCCTTAAAAGTCACTACATGGAAAGTTTCACCATATCATAAACTACACTTAAAAATCTGTACTTGCTGTTTTAGTGAGTTAGCGTTTACTATGAAAGCAACACATTTTATCACATTGCCCGGCCAAATAAAAAAGTCACCACCTGGATTTAACTAAGCTAATAGTTAAGATTCTTCCGCTGGATAATTACTGCAAAGATTAATATGGTTCAGCTGGCAATAAGTTATTCAACCCTAACTGATACATTGAGTAGCTTTTCTTAAGATTTCTTAAAACAACTTTGTCTGTTGTCATGGAAATCAAATCATAAAAAAACAACATTAGAATACAAGTTATGTTTAATAATAAATGTAAGAGTATTTCCACACTTACAATGCAAAGAAAACACAAGGGATTGGGACTAAACAGCTGTGTATCCCTAAGAAAACCACTTGTTACTGAGACTAATCGGAAAAATAGGCTTCGGTTTGGTAGGGAACATAAAGAATGGACTATGGAGCATCAGAAAAAATGTCATGTAGTCTGATGAGTCCAGATTTATCCTGTTCCTGAGTGGTGGGAGCATCAAGGTAAGAAGAGAGGCGGGTGAAGTGATGCACCCATCATCATTCTCACTCATGGAGGCCAGACATGAGCCCCATTCAGAATCTTTTCGATCTGCTGAAGAAGGCTTTGTGCAGCGGTCCGACTCTCCCATCATTAATCCAAAATGCTGGAGAGAAATTAATGCGCCTCTGGACGGAAATAAATGTTGTGACATTGCATAAGCTTAGCCGGAATCAATTCAAAAGGCCGTCCAATGAAATATCAGAATGTGTGGCTTACAGTATCTTTTGGCCGGGCAGTGTATAATGAGAACTTAAGCATATACTGTACCAATCAGATTGAAGTATTCCGAATGAAAGCAAATTAGGACAAAGCACACTTTGTCCAAAAACCACGAATACATCCTGAGTAGCAATGCTAAGTTGTTAAGCATTACTAAATGACGTCAAGTTCCGTGTTTGGCAAAAATGTTGCATTTCTTAGTGCTGATAAACTCACCTGAGGGTCCAGACCTTCCTTCCAGAAGAATGTATGGAAATATAAATAAAGTCCCTCTCCATGCATTTGAATACACACACGCTTTAATTTATGTGCAGAGGCTTTAAGGCACCCGGGTTTAAGGAGTTGACCGAAAGCGAGTGGTTGAGTGCATGGAGAGAGCCTGGTCTTAATTAGAAAAGGCTGATGGGGAAGGGAGCTTTGGAAGGGCCGAGATTTGCAAGGGGATCAAAGCAGAGATGACGGATGACAAATATCCAAGGGGCGGCAGTCTTCTGGAATTCAACCGGTACACCGTCAAAGCCTGATGAGGAAAAGGGGGAGGAGAAGGAGGAGGGTGTACGTCCATCCATCTTAACCCTCAGTACAGCTTTCTTTCTTTCATGGCAAAATATTTCATTCCCGAAAAACACAAAACAGGTGCACTAGACACTTTCCGCAAGTCTGAAGGTCTGCTCTGTAAAGTTGTTTACCTTCAGCTCACTCTTTGTTGTGCGTCGACGTATATGGTGAAGTAATCACACAAGCACGAGCTCGACAAAACACCACGATTTCGTCAACACCTGCTGAGCACCAGACGCGCTCGTTTAGTCGCTAGCTGCATTCGCTCATTCGTTAACGCTGAACAATCGAACGTAGACAGGAAATTAAGGTTTTTTTTCTTTCTCCTCCAATACTGCACGATCAGAGCGCCCCTCTGATTCTGGAAATCCTTGCCAGCTGCTTCACTGCAGGATGTCTGATAGCTCACACACACTTACACACTTCCTCTATTCGACCCCAGGCTGCTTTTATAACAGAGTTTATTGTATTTCTGAAGCGCCGGAGGACACGGAGCACAGATTAACAAAAAAAGAAAAAAAAAACCAAGCCCAGCCTAGTAACGTGATAGACGATGGGTGACTTTTGCTCGAGAGGCGTTTGCACAAGCAAATACTGTAGCACTCTGAACAGGATTATAAAACAGAATCGAACTCTAGCACGCTTGGTGTGAATGGTTCGAATAGGGCGTGGATCACACTGAAATGCTCTCGAAGAAAACACGTCAGCAGGTGTGATACACTTGGTCCTGTTACTGAAAAGATTGCGCTGTTTTTTTCTTTTAAGAAGAGTCCCAACATTTAAAAGTGACCACAAATTTGAAAGTTTATATAGACAAGATGCTATGTGAAATTTAGAAAGCACATATATCTGCATATATCCTAATACATACAGATTTTATATCGGAGGAGACAGTTGAATGATATCATGTATGAGCAATTAAAATAAAGAACAATTATGGTTGGAAGAAAAGAATGTAATTTTGTCCAATACCCACCTTTAAATACTTTGGACCAAATTTGGGCCAGTGCCAGTCATTCAGTCAGGTCTACATTGTCTGGTCCACATAAATTTGGTCTGATGGGCCAACAGACCTTCTGCCAACTTTAAAGCTACCTTGTCAACTTCAGCTGGTTTCAGCGCTGGCAGGGTGGTTTGCCAACACCAGGCAAGCATTGGGTCAACTTTGGCAGCAATATTATAAAAAGCTTTTCTTTGCCTAATGCTGCCACAATGTTGTATAGCAAGACCTAAAACAAACCTTTTTAAAATATACACTTAAGTGGAAATTTGTTTTTGTCAGTGTTCATTTAAAGACCGAGTAAGGCCTGCGATTCAAAGGGTTTGAAATGCAACACATTGTTCTACACATTGCTAAGAGTCACTTTAATTGCCCATTGCTTCATAGATATATTAAAATCCAAATATAATGCATTACAGGAAATTTCAAATCTTCAACCTGCAGTGAAATATCCCAAATTACTAAAAGCCTCTATTCACATAAACCCAAAGGTTTGTACCTTTACGCGAGAGGAGGTCTATTTAGCAAAATGTTTGTCTAGAGATTGAGATCGACACTAATCGCCAGGTTGTTTAAGGGTGCTTTCACACCTGCCTTATTTAGTACGGTTGAATCGCACTAGAGTTCGTTTTCCATCTTGGTGCGGTTCGTTTGGGCAGGTGTGAATGCAGCAATCGCACTCTAGTTCGAACCAAAATCGGACCAAACAAGCGTACCGAGACCTCCTCGAAGAGCGGTCTGGAGCGGTTCATTTGTGGTGAGAACACGTTCCGAACTTGAACAGACCCAACTGCAAAACGTGCTGCACATTTCTGGACTAATCCAGCTGCCGTAGTCAGCTGCGTTGTGCATTGTGGGATGAGGACTAGTATTAGTAAACAATTTTAAACAGCGTGAGAAAGAGCATAATAGTACCTGATGGATCGTTGGTGATATTTCCGGAAGATGACCATGTCACAGTTTCGCAACATTAATGCACGCCTCCTCCTGAAGTGACTTGCGATGCGCCTTCGCTGTTTGTTTTCCAGCCGCATCCGCGCTTCATTCTCAAACTGTATGCTTTGTCTGTATTGATGTATATAAAAAATATAGCACACAATGACCAAGGTTATAATTAGGCTGCGAGGTCGTCTCTCCATACTAAAGAGCGGCATGTTGTCTGCCGGCTTTTCCTCATGTCTTTGTTTACTTCCGGGAGTTCCTTCGCTAATTTCCCGCACGTCAATTCTGACCAATCGAAAAGCAGATTAGGAAATACGTTCAATGACACATGTGGCCAACGAGTGATGTGGATGTTATCACGTGGCTGCATTTTGGTTCGATTCAACTAGTTCGGACCAAAGCAATCAGTATAGACTGAAAAGGAACCAAAATGGCAGAAAAACGCTACAATGTATCTGTTGTTGCACTTGGTCCGGACCAAATGAACAGAACCACAGGTGTGAAAGCACCCTATAAGGTCTGTAGAACAAAAATCAGCCCCCTGCTGTGAAGACATCATTATTCTAGGATCCTGCACCTGTTGAATGAAAACCATTATATCATAATAGGTCAGAACTTACTGAGGTGCAGTGAGGTGGGACCTTTCAGTCCTTTTAACGGGACGCATTAGTTATTTATAATCATTGTGAAACCTCATGAAAATACCTTGTAATGTAAGTGATACGATCAAAACTTTCCGCTTTTAGTAAGGATTTTGGTCACTTAATACAGTATGTGGCCACTAGAGCTTTTTTATTTATTTACTTTTGCCCGGCAGCAAAAAGGTTACTTTAGTGTTTACAAAAGCCTGAACTATACTAGCCTTAAAGGTGCACTGGTCAATGTGAAGACAGAGCAAGGCTTGTATGGATTGTTTAAAAGCACTAATTTGGTTTAAAACATGGCATGAAATAGGCCATTAGTGACAGCGTAATGAACACCAGCTCACTGAGGAATCAACTAAGCGACTTCAGTCAGTCAATTTGAAATCATTAGTCTCATGAATACTATATTATGTCGTAAATCCAAATCCTAACACATCTGTTTCAGTGGGAAGCCCTTTCCGCTTCTGTGTAGTGTGTTCAAATGAGGTTCTTTAATTCTCAGAGGTCTCTTTGTTGTGCTGGCCCGAGGCGAACACAAGCCTCTTAAAACCTTTAACAGGGTAATTGCTCAAGTGAAATAAGAAAATTTCAGGGAGAATTAGCATGCCCGAACCAGTCTTTCCAATTGGAGCCATATTGTGCATTGGGCCTCAATGTATCTCAGCAGGAAGTGTGATTTTGGCACTGCAATTTGTATTGTTTCTCATCCAATATCCGGCCTGAGCTGGCACCCAGCTTTCTCACTGTTTCCAAAACTGCGAGAGGTCCCGATTTCATGGTGTTCCATTGGTTCTCCAAAACAAGGACAACCCCACAGGTCCCTGAATGCCTCAGCGTGGTGGTTAAACTAACAAAACAAACTTGACTTTACAAGGGTTTTTTGTGTGTGTGTGTGTGTGTGTGTAGTAAATAATGTTGGCATGGCATTAGCATCAATGGGCATGCTATGGAAAGATTTTGGAGAGCTTTTGTTTGTTCACAAAGGCATAATAAATAACAAACATAAATTAAAGTAATAATGTGGGTTTCTCACCTCTGGTCTGTGTGTGTGTGTGTGTGTGTGTGTGTGTAGTTTGCATGTCCTCCTTGTGCTAGGTGGATTTCCTCTGGGTGCTCTGGTTTTCCCCAAGGTCCAAAAACTGGCTTGTGGGATAATTGGTGTTTGCAAAATGGCCATAGAGTGTAAGTGTGTGTGCTTGGGGTTGGGGACTGTTGGTCCCATCCACCAGCACATTACTAGATGTATAAGCCAAGTCAAAAATCCTGCTCATCAGAAATGAGCTAGATATTTAAATGGTTAATTGTTTAAAACATTTTATGAACATTGTATTAAGATGAATATCTTATCAATGCATTACATTATCAAATACATTAAGATGTTTATTACCTTGCTAATATATACAGTATATATACTGTATAAGAAAACATGTTTTACTTAGAATTCTGAAATAAAAGTCCTAACTTATTGTTTTTATTATTATTATTATTATTATTATTATTATTATTATTATTATTATAGTTTCTTTGTTAATCCTCTTTTGTAACTATACAACTCAATGTATATCAGGTTTCTCTTTTGAAAACCATCTGATCGTAGCAGGTCTCAGTATTAGGAAAATACAACCTCACACAAACAAAGTATAAATGAATTTGTGCATTTATTTAAAAAACCAAAATGATGCCCAAATAAAATAATAATAATAATAATAATAAAATACCATTTCTGCTTCCACAGGATTTAAGACGGTAAGTTGTAGCGAGGTGTTGCTAATCATCAGCCCTAGATTAATTGATTAATAGCAGGTGTGCAGATCTCTATAAAGGCAGACGTGTTTGCAGTTTGCTGGTCTGGAGCATTCAGATGTGTGTTACTACAAGGCCAAGATGAAAACACATAAGCAATGGTTTTAGAGAAGCAATTGTTGCTGAACATCAATCTGGAAAGGGTTATAAAACCATTGCCAAACAATTTGCAGTTCAACAATCTACAGTGATTACTCACTAGTGAAAAGCATTCAAAACAGTCTCAATCTTCCCAGGAGTAGATGTCTCATCACATATATAATAAATATATTAATATAAATATATATAAAATAAAAACAAAACAAGAGCTACATCTTGGACGGTACAGGGTTCAATGAGCATGTTAAATGTTAAAGTCTGTGACAGCACAATCAGGAGAAGACTGAACAAGGAAGGGTTGCCAGGAGAAAGGCTCTAATATCTAAAAAGAACTCCAACGCTCAAGTGGGTCAACTTGCATCAGGACAAACCACAAGAGTTCTGGAACAGTGTCCTGTGGACAAATGAAGCCAAAGTGGAGCTGTTTTGGCCTTAATCCTCAGTGCCATGTTTGGAAAAACCACACAGCATTTGAGGAGAAACACCTCATACTGTACCATCTGTTATGCATAGTGGTGGAGGTGTGATGATTTAGACTTACGTTGCAGCCACATGATCTGGGCACCTTGCAATCACTGGCTTGATAATGAACTCCTCTGTATACCAGAAGGTTTTAGAGGCAAATCTGAGAGGCCATCTGTCCGACAGCTAAACCTTGGTCGAAAATTCGGTTATGCAACATGACGATGATCTGAAGCATATCAGTAAAAGTTCTGACCTCAACCCAACTGAAATGTTGAGGCGGGACCTTAACAGAGCTGTGCATAAGTTGAACGCCCCAAAACCCCCAAAGAACTGAAGCAATGTCAGGAAGAATAGACAAAACAATGTGTGAGACTGAAAATCAACAAATTTATCAAATTAAAAAATGAATCTACAAACTATTATGGTGGGGGGGGGGGTGTGAAGGTACTTAGTATTGCCCACATGATTACTTTTTTTAGATTTCATTTTTGTTAAAAAAGTTGTTATTGTTACCTAATACTAAGATCCGCTACGATCAATTAATTCTTATTAATTCTTTTTTACAAAAATAAAACATGACTACTCATTTTTGGAAAAAAAAATAAATCAGTACCTTCAGATCAGAATAGAGAACTCAAAGGCACAGTGCTATAAATAATAATATAACATAGAAGCATTTGTTCTTGCGCTTACTGTATGTCCAGAATACTTATTTTTCACCTACTCCAGACCATCATTGTCCTCGCACACATGCGCGTGCGTGCACACACACACACACACACACACACACACAACCATGTTTTTTCTGATTCTGTTCATACCAACAACATGAATTAAAGGAGAGAGAAATGCGTCTGCACTTGCACCACTTTAAAAGCTTCCATCACTTATCATGTAACTAAATCACACAAAGGCATCCCGAAGAAGTTGCTTCAGTCCTCTTAAGTAGGCATTAAGTGACTTTTTTCCGGCGCTATAAGAAATGACACGTACATTACAAGGTATGTAATGAATTCCGTTCCTGAATATACTGTGATGTATGGGCATTTGTGTTTTACATTTTTTAGTGCATAAATCATTCAAGACAGTTTTGCAGTAAGGTCTAATAATATCTGTTCTTTTTCACGCTCTCTGCCGAGGGCTAGACAAGTGCTAACGTGTAGTAGCTAATCTACAAAATTTATATTTGGACTTTTGGAAAATCCTCTTACTTACGAGGGAGGCCAATCCGTTCCTAGAGCTGAGCAAATAAGGGGTAAGGTACTCGCTTGAAGGCTCAAAAGAGGGTCTTTGTACAGTAAGTGCTGGGATTTGAGCATGAAAATTTAATTGGATAATCACCACTGTGAGAGGCTTTAGATTTCGCTCCATGTCGTTTTGTTAAGGAGCCTCACCAGATATTTCATACAATCTCCTAGAGCTCAGATCTGGATGGTTTTGCTTTCTACACAAATGCTTATACTTTTAAACCGCCTGAACTAACCCCAGTTACACCATCCAGAGTTCCTGACTCTTATTTTTTTTAAAAAAAGGAAAACCCTAAGAAAAAAAATCTCGATGCCAAAGGGAGCACAGTGCCAATGCATGCATGCATGCATGCACAAAAACAGAGCTCCACAAAAGGACAAACTGTTCCACATGTTGCTAAGAGAGGCACTTTAAATGAACATAACCCCCAGGGTATAGCAATAAAATGGTGGCCATTTTAAATCTTCAACCTGTACCAAAACATTAGAGTCATTAAAGTTTCCTTCTAGACGAGGTTCGAATTTCATGTTTTCATGCGCAGTATTTCGATATCTGTCTGTCTATACAGTAAACGCCGTCATTGTACTGGAAGTCTATAAAAAATGAGCAACTTTAAAATTTCCATGGTATTTCAATAATATTTGTAAATGTGGACAGTTTGATCTTTGACAACTTTGTATTTGTATGGAACATAAACACCAATTTGTAATAAATCTTCAGTGCTCTGTCATACCGGGCTCTCAGTTCGGTTATTTGTTATATGTTTACTCTAACGACCCATATTTTACCTCATAGTGATGCTTCACATTGATGCCTTTTATGATCATCACGGTTTCTAAACATGCTGTATATGAGACAAACTGGTTTAAAACTTCCAGCAGGAAGAATCAACATATATTGATATGTCCATTCATCTTTAACGGTTCAGTTTTCACTTTGGAGCGTAAGCCATGCTGTGTTGCAATTTTGGATCTGTTTCTAATGCACATTCTGTTTATATACCATAAACTAATAGGCTTGATTGGATGAATGTTGTTTGGGCACGTATATCATCGTCCGCCTCGAGGGCTAGATTACTGGTATATTAATTATCCTCATTTATTAGAAAAGCATCAGGGTGTGGATGAAACTGTCACGGAGTCTGGGGCCATGTCCACACGTAGCCGCCGGGGATTTTTAAAAACAGAGACAGCGGTTTGGGACGAGACCCATCGGACTTCTACATACAAAGCGCAACCGGTGATTACATTCTTCCTAGGCTTCTGATTGGGCCCCCTGTTAATTAAGGAGGCTCCTAACAGGGCGTTTTGCGTTTTAATGTGGACAAAGATGTTTTTAAAACGTAGGTCGTGTGGACGGAATTATTTTTAAAAACGGAGAAGAAAAATCTCTGTTTTTAAAAATACCCGGCTACGTGCGGACATGACCTGGGTCTGGACCACAGTGCCTGCC
Source organism: Clarias macrocephalus (assembly GCA_011419295.1). Lineage (NCBI taxonomy): Eukaryota > Metazoa > Chordata > Actinopteri > Siluriformes > Clariidae > Clarias > Clarias macrocephalus. The sequence continues at coordinate 19,182 of JAAGKR010002976.1, forward strand.
ATGAGCATTTATAGAGACAAACCCACAGATCTGCACCTTTGCCCAAGAGAACACACACATTTTGAATTTTTTTTTTTTTTTTTTGACTTAACAGGATTTCAAAAAAGATTGAAGTTATGTCTGATTCCAGTATACTAACTGAAATGTTTTTAGGGTTTGTAGGAAAAATGTCAGTCCTCTGCTGAAGGTTACATTATTCTAGGTACTGATAAACAAGCTGCACCTGCTGAATGTGTGGATTACAATTGGCCAAAAGTCACTCGGGTGCTGTGAGGTGGGGAAGGAAAGTAGTATTTATTGTAATCACTGTGAAATCTTACAGAGTAGGTGATTTGATCAAAACCTTCCGGCCACTGTACAAACCTTTCGGAGACATTGTTATGATCTGAGGTTGCTTCTTTGGTCAGGTAGGCTCAGAAACATGAGGTGGCAATAAAATGAGGTCAGGTGATTACCTGAATGCATTGAATGACTGAGTTATCAAATCTACAGTATGGAGCTTTTCTTGTCTGTTGGCTGGGGCTGGACTGGGGGAAAAAAAAAAAAAAACAGCCCTGGCAGTTTTGGTCCAGGTGGCCCAATGTGATTTTTTATTTTTATTAATTTCTTTTTATTCAGACAAATGAAATTCTCATATTCTAGATTCATTAAAAGTGGATTTGTTTGAATGTTAATGATTATGCCTTACAGTATCTAAAAATCCAGTATCTCTAAATATTGAAATATTTATAAGATCACTAAAAAAAAAGGATTTCCATCCACCTTCAAACTTTTAAACTTTTTCTCACGTGGCGTTTCCGCACCATCTTTCCGCTTAGGTCTGTTCATTTGGCATGGAAAAATGGACAGAGATGGAAAATAGGGAATCCGATAGCACTAAAAGAGTTTATGTAGGCGGAGCAAGATACCTCATCACTCTGTTTATGGCACCGTATGATTGGGGTTAAACTGTCAAGGGGCGACTGTCCCTGCAATCCTTAGCGATCAAACATTTAATCGATATTGCATTGTATCGGCCCCAAAGTACGTCGACCCACTGGGGAAATGCCCGTTATGCCAGATTACCAGTCCAGCTCTGCTGCTGGCACAGGCACATTCCAGAAGTCAAATTAAATCTTAGAGTGGGTGACTTTTTTTTTTTTTTTTTTTACGTTACAAGAATTTTTTTTGTGTGTGTTTTTTTTTTTTTTCCTTTTGCTGTTGTCATATTGCAGTTACAGAGACCACACATACAGGTTTTATGTGTATGTCAGTGGATCCCCTAGGCTCTTACCCTAACTCAGCCTATGACAACGTCCCAGTTGCCCACCTTGACATTAAAGCTTGATTTGTATCTAAGCACATCTAAAAAGGTCAGTCCTTAAGAAGCCCCTCTTCTCTTCTCAGTTCTGGTTTAGGGCCAAAATCAGTCTTGTTCAATGTGCTCATGAGAGAAAGAAAGAGAGAGAGAGAGAGAGAGAGAGAGAGAGAGAGAGAAAAGAAATGTTTCTGCTGCAAAACTCATTTTCTGTATAAGTATCATCTACTCTATACTCTTTTTATTGTAGTACATTTATCATTATTGAGCAAATATCTTCTAGGATAGTTCGTAAGTATGCGATTTGAGACACTTTCTTTACTATCACTAAAGCTAAATTTTGTCTGACAGCTTTGCGCTGGTGGATCATACACTGCGCTAGGATAAACCTACTATAAATCTCGTTTTAAGGTTCGAGGAAAAAGAGCTGGTGAATGTACAAGAATCCCCCAGAGTGGGTCGTAGAAAGTATGGCTTCATTTCCTGCCGGTCTCAGATGAACGCAGAATTTTTCACTGCAATGTCAAAATTTTTGAAGGAAATTATGCCGTGTTGATCTATTTGATCTATATAGTGTTTAAAAACAAGACTGACACTATGCTATGGAGTGGGTAAGAATGTGGTGCCCTCTCTTGATTTACTCTATTGACTCGAATCATCATCGCAATTCTACGGGAAGTGCACGCTGCATGCTTTCCCAACCTCTTTTCTCTTCTCTTTATTGAACGTAACAAACACGAATACTGGAACTTTGTGTCATCCATCTGCATAAACAGCAATCTGCATTACATTATCCATTTATTAATTATGACACCTTTATCGTTTGGTACAAAACATAACAAATGGCTCAGCAACTCAGGTTTTCTCTCACTGGCTTTAATGGTTCCACAGGAAACAGGATTTATTGGTTCGGCCGCTCACTCCTACTCGCCTATAACCTGAAGGTCGAGGTGAGGGCATTGTTTTCAGGCTCCGGGAGCATCATCCATATCGTCCATCATTCACGGCCATCCCATTCAACGCTGAATGGTAATTACAGCCACTGATGTGTGTCTGCCTAATAAACAGCTCGTTGGAAATTTTCAAGGACTAACGCACGCAGCAGACAGACCCCGCGCTCACCATTACTCATGTGTCAATCTCAAACATTTCCTCCACCTGCTCCTTATTCCTCGCCTTTCGAACTGCAGACTTCAAACTGCAGATGCTTTTAGAAAGTGACGTCCAGTCAATATTGGTTTTCAATGCAGCAGTCTGAAAAAAAAAAAAAAAAATCACGCTGAATAAACAGCAGCGTCCAAATGTCAGGGACTATTAATGTTGCCGTTTCCTCTATGAAAAGGTCTTTAAAGCTGAATGCATGGAAAGCAAGTTGATTATATATTTTTCTTAAATTCCTGATAATTGAGACAGATTGCTATTTAAGAAGGGTGACAAATATAAATGTAAAAAAAATAGAAATGCATCTTTTTTTCCCCCCTCCCATAGACTTTGAGGTAAAACCCTCCGTCCTCAAGACTTTCCCATGTTTTACCTCCGACACTGGAGACTCCTTCCATATTTATGCAATAAATCTTCACATTAAACCTCACTTTTTTTTCTTTTTTTTTTTGGTATAAAAAACAAACACATTGAATTTTTAGACAAAAAAAAATAATTCTGCACCTGTTCAATTGCTCATTAACAGAAATATCGAATTAACCAATCACATGGCAGCAACTCAATGCATTTAGACACGGCCAGGATAATCTGCTGGAGTTTAAAACGAGCATCAGAATGGGGAAGAAAGTTGATTTAATTGATTTTAAATGCTGCATAATTGTTGGTACCAGACGGGCTAGTGTGCATATTTCCAAAACTGCTGACCTACTGGGATTTTCACACAGTACCATCTCTAGGGTTTACAGAGAATGGTCTGAAAAAGAGAAAATATTTTGTAAGCATCAGTTCTCTGGGAGAAAATGCCTTGTCGATGCCAGAGGTCAGAAGAGAATGGCAAGACTGGTTCCAGCTGATAGAAAGGCAACAATAACTCAAATTCAAATAACATCTTTTTACAATTCAGCTATGGCGAAGAGCATTTTTGAATGCACACCATGTCGCACCTTGAAGCAGGTGGGCTACAGGAGCCAGAAGACCACACCGGGTGCCACTCCAGTCAGGGAAGAACAGGAAACTGAGGCTGTAAATTGCCTACTCTCGCTAAAATTGAAAGATTGGAAAAATGCAGCCTGGTCTGATGAGTATGGATTTTTGCTGCAACATTCAGATGGTAGGGTCAGGATAGGGGGATAAACCCTTTCACATAACCGTATAAGCATAATCCATTCTGCTTTGTATCAATGGTTCAGGCCGCTGCTGGTGGTGTAATGGTGTGGGGGAGATTTTCTTGGCACACCCTGGGCCAATTCAGCATGGTTTAAATGCCACAGCCTACCTGAGTATTGTTGCTGATCTCCGTCCCTTTATGACCGCAAGATAACATGCCATGTCACAAAACTTAAATCATCTCAAACTGGTTTCTTGAACATTGACAATGAGTTCGCTGTACTTAACCAGCCTCCACAGTCACCAGATCTGAATCCATTAGAGCAATTTTGGGATGTGGCGGAACAGGAGAATCGCATCATGATTGTGCAGCCAACAAATCCGCACCAACTGAGTGACGCTATCATGCCAATATGGATAAAAATCGATGAGGAATGTTTCCATCACCTTGTTGAATCTATACCGTTTTAAGAATCAATGCAGTTCTGAAGGCAAAAGTGGATCCGATCTACTGTAGCATCAGTAAGAGTTTGTTCTTACTAAATATATAACAAATGAAGGTTTTTATTTATTTTTTCTTTCATCTTATTGTTTGTCGACTCGGGGCTTTGATGTCTACCACAGTTCACTTTAAGGTCAGCTTGAATTGGAAATCGGTCCAAGTCTCTTCAACCGACCTCACATAACGATACTGTCACTTTGGAAATAATGGGCCTGTTCATTCCGAGTGGATTGTGTATTTCTGTGTGGGCTTCGAGCAAGAACGGAGAGAGTGTATAAAAGCCTTTATCTCCGTCCTTGACAGTAGCAGTGCGGATCGGAGCATCCATCTTGGCTTCTGAGGCCGTTTGAGGATTTACTGGACTTTCAGCGACGAGGAGGATGCGCTCTCTCCAGACCTTCCCTGCCGCGCGATGGCTGTTGGAAGACTGTAAATAAACCAGCGGATGAGAGCTCTGGTGGGGGGATACAATGCTGCAGATTTATGTTTGCTAGAATTATTGCCAAGAGAGCCGTGATACTGGAACAGCTTCAAGAATGAAAGGACTGATCAGCTTGGTTAGCCTCACATGCTGTGGTTGTTGTGACAAATCCATGATATAATGACTCTCCAGCAGTGGATATTAAACATTTTACGCTCACAAGCAACATCAGTCATTTCCACAACAAGGACATCCAGGCAACATTTGGATTACATTGTGCTCTTACTTTTATGCTAATTAGCTACAGCAAATGATTGACTCGCGTGGTTTTAGATCAGTTTTACACTGTGGGGTTCTGGCCTCTCTTTAATTCTCTATTCTCTTAACTTCATTTCCTGCGTTCCACTGCAATAGTGTTGAAATGGAAGAAAAACTCCCTCGGAATCTCCTCCTTGGTTTCCTGAACAATTTTTCTTTTTTTTTTTTAAAGTAGCATGCGTGTATAATTTATACAGTAGGTTAAATGAAGCCTGCAGGATTCTTAATTAAATAAAAATTACGATGATGATTATCACATTATCATCACAGTTCATTGACGTGGTTTGTAAGGAGCAATATGTAAGGAATACAACACAACCAAGCATGGGGCTTTTGGAAAAATAGTAACACTCTTGCATCAGTTTCTCAGTAGATCCTGTACGTTGACGCGGACAATATTTCTTTTAATTGAAATGAAATCATTCTGATTTTAAAGATTCCAGTTTAACTGGTTACATGGACACTGATCTAATCCGAATCTAACCCGTTCCTTATTTGGGTTGTGCCCGCATTTAATCTGAAAGTTCGTTTTTTCCTTTTAGAATTAGATTAGTGTAAGGTCACATGATGCAAACTTAACCCATGCCTCTATGATCTTGGTTAACTGGAAAATGTAAAGGCATTTCCTATCATCTGTCTGTCTCTGGGTCTCTCTCTATGACTTGCATGTTAATGACCGCTTCTTTTGATGTACGGGTTAGAGAACTTCAGACATCACGGGTGGTGTGTGCATGAGTGCTCTCCTCTTGCTTTCAGGCTCGGCCGATAAGTGTATCGAAGTGCGGCGGACACGACAAGCGATGATTCTTATTCTTTTAATTTCATCTTAAAACTTAACAATTCATGGACTCTTTTTAAATATCAGTTATTCTTCCCATCATTTCCAACATAGCTCATCTTCTGCATTATGATTTGCTTACAAGAATTCTATCTCTTCTACATATGATTGGTTAGATGCTTTACTCTGTGTGATGAAAGAGTGAAGTGAAAAATAGGTAAGGGAGAAACGGAAGCGGAATTTTCCACCTGAAAACTCGTCACATCAGCTAATGCCCCGGAAAATTATATTCCAACAACACGGTTTCCGTAACTAATATTTACCTATTAAATACTAATATAATGGCTAATATTTACCTACCAAACAGATTATCGAAGGGTTACACCACCCTCCCATTGAGATTCGGACCAGATGTGGTCAGCCTTGCTTCATGATGCCTAAATAAACAGTAGTCAAATGAAAAGATGAACCATATCACTGTACCTTGTCATCTGTAACTTTATGTCTCCTAAAAGAAACTAACAAACACACTATTAGCGTGTTGATTTACCAGGGTATGTGTAATGTAAATGTTGGAAGTGTTCATATCGTTCACGCTGATTTTCAAAATCGCGCGGCAAAGGTCGCTGCAGACTCCTGCAAAAGGAAACGAGTTGCTCGTGTTTTTAAAGCGCAGTTCTTGGTGGATCTTTACAGTTGAACACACTCTGCTTTAACGTTTCTCACAAGTAGGCATCAGGTGTTGTAAGATCGGGGGACTGGGACGGGTATAGGAAGTCAGTACCTTATGAAATGATTCATCACAAACGCACATGCGCATTTGAGATGCACAAGTTTCAGTACTATATATTTTGGCGCATACTGTGTTACAGTTGTGCTTTATTTCCGTTTCTCGTGGTCACCACAGCAGACTATTCAATCCACACAAAACTTGGCAGTGGTTTTTACCCCGGATGCCCATCCCGATGCAACCCTCCCATTTTATCCATGCTTGGAACTGGCACTGCATGCATGGCACTGGGTGCGGCAACACACTGACTTCAGGGCTCGAAACCAGATCATCAAATCAACAACCTAGACCCTAAGCTCCCTGATCCACGTAAATGCATCTATTGATTATTTTTACAAAAGCACATCCTGAAGGGTATTGTATTTCTCTGACAATGATATTGCGCCTCTATTTTTATAGCAAAAACTGTACATCATGGTAAATATTCCATATTATGAAGCAAAAAAAAAAAATCCAAAAGATTTTACTTTATTTTCTGAGCATTTAAAATAATGGCCCTAGTAAGATCATAACCTATTCTGGAGTATCATAGTCCATATTCATAATTCCATTCCCTCATTATGTTATACTATATCACCATTTTAAAGCTTGCAGCTTGCAGGGTTAATGGTGCATAATGACTCAGGAAACTGTTAACTCACACGGTGGTCTGACTAACAGTCAGCGTTATGCTAATGCACGAGTATACAAGCGCTCATGCATGCGCCCGGAGAGCCGTGATAAGGTGGGGAGGCGTGCGCCCCTGAGCCCCAGCTCCGAATGTGACAGCATTGTTAATGAGCTATGAGCTAAATACACAGCGAATACATTAATACATTAGCGTGGCACAATTCTCATTGCGGATGCTGATCAGCCAGACACATGCCGCTGCAGTGTTCGCGAGAGCGAAGAGCCTGCAGCGACAGCCGTCTCCTTGTACTCCATCATCCAGACGCTGACATTTCAAACTTTGCCTCTGTAACAGATGCTTGAATTTGTGTCTAGTCGTTTTAAGAAATGTTTTAAATACAGGAATCTAATCAGAAAAGGAAAACAAAATGAGTATGTGGTGAAAGGTAAAGTTAGCTCTGTTATGTGTATCATGTACAGGAGGGACAGCTGAGATAAATGGACTAGCATCTTTGAGGTCCTTTCTTTTTTTCTTCTTCTTTGCAAATGCTAGGAGCCTGGTAAAGGATGAAGCAACATTTAGTTCTAGCTCAGACTGTACATTCATGAAAATTAGATTCAGTGACAGTTGGATGGATTTTTTTTGGGGGGGGGGGGGGGGGGTTGGAGCTTATCATACACCCTATATCCTGGATGGGGTGCCAATCCATCACAGGGCACAAGCACAGACACAGACACAACCAGTCTACAGGCAACACATTGAAACTGCAGTCATGTGCATGTCTTTGGACTGTTGGAGGAAACCAGAGAACCTGAGGGAACCCACCAAGCACAGGGAAGTGCTGAAGTTGCGAGGGAACGGTGCTGTCCACTAAGTTACAGTACCAAGCTGCCTGGTATAGAATCGAATGTCTCAAATCTATATTTAGTAGGCTTCGGAATTCTAGAGGAACTTAGCGATCAGTGAAAATTCACTGCTTTTGAATATTCTTATTACAGCTCTGACTGGATTTTAGGGATCTACAAAAGGGGTCTAGTTTGTAGACCCAGCAAGGTAATTCATTGGACTGAAGCAAAAAAATATATCGTTGTGAACAGTATATATAAAATGACCTTCCTGTACTACCAAAGTTTATGCAAAGTAATTAGCCATCCATGACTGTTTTGGCTGTTTGTGTGTACGTTCAGCTGTCAGTTTATCTTTTTGCAGAGACAATAAAAAAGTTTTGGTAAATTGTTGTTTGTTGTCAAACTAGTGCTAGCATGAATGACATGAAGTTAAAAGGGCCATCGTCGACCAGTCTGGTTGTAACTTTGACTGGAGCCGCAGTGGTAAAAGTCTCGAAATAAACTGGTCTTATTACAGCTTGGAAGTGCAGCCAGTTTGGGATGTCTTCATAAATTAGTTTGTTACAAGCTAACTTGGCAAGAACATTCTACGACAAGCACAAGTCTCTTGTCTCTAGTTGTTCACATCCTTGATCTTGATTGTCAGCCAAAGTTCACTTCTTTCAGATTCAGAACAACTATTGAAGGACTTTTTTATTATGTCATTTTATAATTTGTTGAGGTACCAGCAGGTAAAAAATCTACATTAATCACCAATTATACACCAGCAAACTGGTGACAGAATTATGGGCACCCAAGAATCACCTATGTCAAAGGGGACCAATGGCCAGACCATCCGCAAAAAAAACAAAAAAAAAAAACAATGTTGACCACAGCCGCCATGCACGGGGCCCTGCAGACAAAGGGCCCAAGGTATTGACCCAGCCCCCAAACACCCCGGATCCGAAAACTAAACAAGCACTCTTGGGATGCATCAATCAAATCAAATATATGGGGCAGTGGTGGCTCAGTGTTTTAAGGCTCTGAGTTACGGATCAGAAGATCGGCGGTTCAAACCCCAGCTCTGCCAGGTTGCTGCTGTTGGGCCCTTGAGCAAGGCCCTTAACCCTGTCTGCTCCAGGGGCGCCGTAAAAATGGCTGACCCTGTGCTCTGACCCCGGCCTACTAACAAAAACCTGGGATATCCAAAGAATAAAGAATTTCACTGTGCAGTAATGTATGTGTGACCAATAAAGGCTGACTTAAATAAGTCCGATCCATGGATGGCATCCCCCCGCAACTCACAGTCTCACCAGATCCACTGCCAAACTGATGACAGACACCACAGCACACCACCAGAGGCCCTGTGGAAAACTCAGTGGTACAAGGGGAACTCAAAACCTAGGTGGTTCGAATGTTAATGTTTTTAATGTTATCGCTGATGAAGCAATAGAGATAAAAATGGAGAAATAGATTGAATTTAGCCATCGAGAAATTTTTCATACTTTTTATTTCACCTTGTCAGGCTCCGGTCAAAAAGCCTAAACATCATGTCTGAAATAAATGTGATTTTCAAAGAAAAGAAATAAATAACCGGTCGATCTTTTTCTTCCCAAGAGGTCGCGCCAAGCCCCGAAAGTGTCATGTTGAATAACAATAATTCACTTTCATTGACTTCACTTTCAAACGGGCCACAGAACATAAGGCTTAGGGGCATTCTTCCATCTCACTGAAGCTTCACCTCTCACCCGCTCCCGAGAAATGGCATCACGGTCAATGTTTTGGTCCTGCTGTGATTCTTTCCGAGCTGATGTTTTTCCTCCTCTATGGAAAATATCGGGAAGGCTGATTTTAACCAAAACATTCATCGAGGCCCAACTCCACACCACCTTTGTCATTTTAATTAGCATGCCACTTACTCTGTGACATGTCCGGCCTTGGAATACGGCAGGACGTCTTCGGCGGAGCTCTTTTTCCAAAGTCTTATAAATCAAAAGCTTATTGAGCTGGTTGTGCTGAGATGCTGCCAGAAATCAATAGTGTGCTACAGCTGAGATGGGACTTGGCATTGCCTGGCTGTCAGTCACATCAGTTGTGGTTAAAATAACAAAACCAAAAAAAAAAAAAATGCAATTAACAACTAGACAGGCTTTATTCCTTGGTTAAGGGTTAGATTTGATTACTGGAGTCCTGCTGAATGTCTCACCCTGATCTTTTATACAATGAATCTGAAGTGTATGTGGGATAATAATAATAATAATAATAATAATAATAATAATAATAATAATAATAATCAACAATTTTATCTACTGAGACAGAAAAGAAAACCTTGCAGGAAAAAAATTCTTTGAATTTAACTCAGGCCAGTTGCTGAATAAGCAAATTCAATATATAAAGTATATAAAATTACATAATCGAACATTAACTCAAATTAAAAACAACAATTATATAAACAAAATAGTTTTTTTTTATGTTTCATAAATCGGAGGACCCGAAACCAGTCTCCTAAAAAAAAAAATTCTGTCTGTCTATCTGTCTTGCATCACGCAAAACTGGTTGGGCAGAATTGAATGAAGCTTTGGCAGTTCTTTGGTACTTGCCTGAAGTTAAACCTGCACCATAAATGAAATCAAAATGTTTAGTAGAGGTGAAAATATGAGCATGTAAGTGCCAGATTAGAAACTGGAAGTTCTGACGGCGTACTGTGCATGAGCCAAACTGTGGGCGCGTCTTAAATCAACCGCTGGACAGAATTTTATGAAATCTTTGCAGTTCGTAGATATATGGCTGAAATTCAACCTGCACCATGAGCAAAATCAAAATGTTGAGTAAAAAGCGATATTATTTAATATTAATTAAAAAAGCTAAACTGATTTTTTTCCAGGGATTAGTTGATATTTTCACCACAGAAATAACAGCGCTGAAGTGGGATAAGTGAATTTAACACAGTCGAGTCATTTTAAGTCAAAACTTCATCTTTATCCAATGAACTTTTCTCATCTGTGATTCACTCTCCGATTACCGAACAGGGAGTGTATTTATTTGGCCAATGATGAAAGAAGTACAACTTAGCGTAAACAAGGCGTTGGATAGATACTCACCCTTTAATAAAAAAAAATATATTTCTTTGTAATAATACGTTAGACAGAGAGTTCCGCCGTACAGAACGACAGACAGACAGACATGGACACGGGCTGAAATATCACTGATTACATTAAAGCTGATACGCTTTCAAATGATTCTTGGTAAAATTCTCATTAAAAACTATTTCACAAAATGTGTGTTTGCATAAAAGTTCCACTGCCTTTAGATTATTATAATTATTAGGTTTTAAGCAAACCACTATTCAGATTCCTTTAGACACCAGTTTATGTTCTTCTATTGCATGACTGCCTCTGTTGTGCCCATTGGATTTTTCTTTCTTTTTTTCTTTTTTTTTTCCCTTTGAATAAAATTATGTCCGTTCTTATTATCTCTAGAATGTTGTATAAGACAGAGATTTATGAGGCCACATTTTCAAGTTCTCCAAGCTGATTGTTGAGAACAGATTCTGTCGGCAAAAAAAAAAAAAACCCACAGCCAACTATTTGTGTAGCAGTGACTAATGACAAAGGCATGTTCCAGCTGTGTGTGTTGGTTAGCAGCAGTTTGCTCTGTCTTCACACAGCTGGGATTCAGTTCAGTCCAGCCATGAAGTGGAACACAATGCATGTCTCATACTACTGTACTTAGGTAGTGCTTTGAAATATTTGCACTTTAGTACACCATCAGCATCTGTTATTGAGGCTCCAGCTCAAAATTAGTATGCGGTTTTAATATTTCCTATCTATTACTGCATATGGTATATTTGAACATGAATAAATTTTCTCCTTCAGTAAGACTGATATGCACACATACATACTGAGACAATGCTTTTTTTTTTTTTACAGTGACTGACAGATGCAGAGGCCACGCCCCGTCACAGGGACAAAGAAAAATAATCAACACCTTTCTTTGTTTGATTGAACACTACAGATGCCACACCTGTTCCACTGGAACTGAAAGAGGCCACACCCGATCCACTGGAACTGAAAGAGGCCACACCCGATCCACTGGAACTGAAAGAGGCCACGCCCGATCCACTGGAACTGAAAGAGGCCACACCCGATCCACTGGAACTGAAAGAGGCCACACCCGATCCACTGGAACTGAAAGAGGCCACACCCGATCCACTGGAACTGAAAGAGGCCACACCCGATCCACTGGAACTGAAAGAGGCCACACCCGATCCACTGGAACTGAAAGAGGCCACACCCGAACCACTGGAACTTAAAGGAGCCACACCCGATCCACTGGAACTGAAAGTGGCCACACCCACTCCATTAAAAGTGACAAAGTCCACACCTCCTCTACTAAGGCTATACCTCCTCTACTGGAAATGAAAGACGCCACACTCCCTCCACTGGATCTGAAAGTGGCCACACCTCATTCACTGAATGCCACGCATCCTCCATTGTATCTGAAAGAGCTCATGCCTTGACCACTAAAAAGTGACAAAGGCCACACCTCCTTCACTGCATCTGAAAGGGGCCACACCTCCTCCACTAAACCTGAAAGGGGCCACACCTCCTCCACTGCACCTGAAAGGGGCCACTTCGCCTCCTCTTTTTCCACTGTCCACGTCTGAGCTACAGGATGTGAAGGAGGCCATGCCTCTTTCACTCCCTTCACTAGGGACTAAAAATACCAGTGACCACACCTCATGCACTTAAATCAGCTTACAGGCACAAAAGGTACAGATACCTTGAGATGCATAGAGGTTCAGAACTATAAAATTTTGACTTCAACATTATAACAACAAGAGCATGTTATGAGTAAGAAGTTTTGTATCCACATCACAATTTTTGAGTCAGATGCATCAATTAAAACCTGTCCAGCATCTTTAGTTTTTAGTTCCCTCACCACAATGTGGCAAATATTCACTAAGCATATTGATTCCTAAATCACCAACTCCAACCTCAGAGGCGAGGAAACCAATCAATGACCATGCAAAAATAGTATAGCTATCGATTACCCAGTTACTGAAAACACAACAGTAGACTGGATTAAGTAAATTAGATACATATAGATTGCCTGCTTTAGATCGCAACAAAACAGAGATTGATTACACCTCCGACCTGAAAGCTGAAGAAGGTTCACTACTTGACCTGACACCGGATTTTTCAGTTTTTATACTGTACGTCAGAGACTCCAGGCTTCAAACACGATAAAATCATAGACTCTGCCTTTTAAGTGAAATCAGCCTCAGACCAGGGATCAATAACATCCCTGTTTTCCCACCACTGCTCTTCTTTACAAGCTGTTCAAGCAGATAAAACTGTGAGTGAGAGACGGAGAGATAGAGCAAATGTGTTTGTGTTTCGGCGTGTGGGAGGGAGAAGCAGAGAGAAAGACGTAGAAAAAGCGCATTAGGTCCCAGGCTGGAAAAAGCGGTTTGATTGCTGGAGCCTGACAGGCCTGCGCTGCATTAGCGCACAGATAGCTGCAGAGAAAGTGCTTGGGAAGAAGCTTCACAAACAGAAACTTAATCCATCAAAGATCTCCAGTGGCATAGAGGGAAACAAAGTGTATTTTTATTAAAAGCTCTTGGACGAAGCATGGCAGTTGATTGCGCATAACGTGACGTAGCTTCTCTTCTGAGTTATAATCTCTGTAATCAATTGAGATCCGATCAACGCCCCATTGAACTCGCCGGCATGTAAAAATCAGCTTTTTTGTAGTCAGACACAAAAAGACCACTGGATGTATATTTGCTAAAAATATTAGGGAGGGTAGATGAAAATGACAAGGATACTATATGGAACACTATATGTGTAAGAAATTGCACGTGTAATAGGCCTATGGAACAGACTAAAAGTGCTCCATAACTGTCGCTAGGAGACTGAGAAACATCAACGCCAAGCATCAGCTAATGACTGCGGTACAATTTAGCTAGCTATCACAAGCCATTAAGTCTTTTATATAAAGAGAGTCAAAGTAAAGTGACCATAGAAACAACACAAAACCATTCAGAACATCAAAATTGACCTCAGATGTGGTGGTAATTTACTAAGAATAGACTCGTTATGGCTAAATTACACTACACGCATTGGGAACTAACTGACCTTGGCCAACAGGGGTAGTGAATATCACAAAAGCACATCGATCATTTGGAATTTTCAAGTAGATACATTTAACATGAGTAAATTTGAAAAGAGGAAATATTTTCAAAAGTTTTGCTTCACTCAAGTTCTACCCAAGTACTGTAGCTATTATAAAACATGATGTTCCTTATAATATACAGTATATATAAAAAAAAACATTGTCGCTAACATGAACAGTTTGACAGCAAAATGAGACGTAGTTTTTAGAGAAAACTACCCCAAATTATGTCAAAATTGTTTTAGTTGTAACCGTGTGTTTTTTTTTTTTATTATTATATTTTTGCAAAACACTACAAGTCCACCTCTTACAGTTTTGTCATAATGAAAAAATTACCCTGCAATTATGTTTGTGATCATTTAAGTATTCAATTAATTTCAGGATAATATATTGTTTATTATTATTGTAATGATTATTATTTTTATTTGTTGTTGTTGTTAATAATAACAACAACAATAATAATAATAATAATGTATTTAAATAAAAATATTACATTTAATTGAAATTTAATTTAATAAAAATATTTATTAAATTGTGTTTTTATTATTATTATCATTAGTTGTTAATACTACTATTAATAATAATAGTAGTAGTATTTATTATTATTATTATTATTATTATTATCATCATCATAGTGAACATATTATTATTATTATTATTATTATTATTATTATTAGTTGTTAATAATAATAACAAACACTACTACTACTACTACTACTAATTATTATTATTATTATTATTATTATTATTATTATTATTATAGTAATAATAACATAGAATAGGTTTTAGTTAAAAAATAGAAAATGCATGCATTAATTGCGTGTTTGTAATAAAATCATATATTGTATTTTTATTAAAAAGTTTTAATTATAAAGATGATTTGAAGATCATTAGCAACATTAAAAATAAAACAAGCATAATTAGTTCCTCCTCTACCAATTTCATACTGCATATACCACAGTGGTCCCTTCAGGAAATACCATAGTTCAGATTATAGCACAATTCATTGGTGAACTGAATGTAGCAACGCAACTGCTTCCCTAAATGCAACAAACCCGGTTCTAGTGATGGGAGGAGCAAGAAAAAAAAGAAAGTATTATAAGAAAGTATAATAGAAAGTATAAGAAAGAAAGTATTTTATTTGAATGTAAAATAGAAAGTTACACTACAGTATCCAGCACAGCATTGTTAAGTATATAATATGGTGTTCGCACTGCATTCACATCTCATAATGTCTTATTTCACAGAATGCATAGAGGATGTTAAGTGATGCATACCTGAAGTCCATCAGTGCTGGGGTAACTGAGATGGCAATAACATAAGGGTATGTCATTTTTCTTGGGTTCAACATTCTTCAAAATTCTACTGAGCACAATTAGTTCATTTATGGCCATTACTGTTTTGTCAAGCAAGTAGTGCTATGACAGAAGTGGCTTTTCATGTTTTCCTACGTAATGCGATCATTCCATGTCGTGGATTGCCTACACTGTTGTGGTTCAAAGCTTCTTAAAAAGGGATATGTAGTGGTTTTCAAATTAAATATTTTGTTTCATTTGCTCCAAATGGCTTAAAAGAAAGAAAAAAAAGGACTGGTAAGGGAATAACTGTTTATACATGTAAAAAAATAATAATTGTTTGTAATAATAAATCTAATGTTCTAAATATATGTTCTATTTCTGAGATAGTGACTATAGTTATTTTTTAATTACTGAAGCTATAGTGAAATTTGTCTATTAAATATTGTAACAGTGTTAGTATTAAATAGTTAAATTTGTACTCAGTATAATATGTAGTCTAAAACGCAGCTGATCTAGCAATTGTGCAATTGTTATAAAATGTCAAAAGTGCACCAGGGTTGAATGAAGGCTGCATAGTGAATAGATTTATTAAATTATATGAAATGGAAAAGGTAACATTTACACAGTATGGCATTATAATAGTGAGACGCTGCATTAATGGAAATTAGTATTTCTAATGGCAGTAGGTGTGCAGCGTGTTACACAGGGAGTCATGAGCTGGAAAATTGCTTTTCTCTTCTCCGCGCTGGTTGGAATCACTCTAGTGCTTTAGTTCCTTTTTCCGAAACTGATTCTGCCTTTATTTATCCTTTGGTGTACACCGAGTTGCCAGTTTATTAGATGCTAGATCAATATAGCTAATAAACTGGCTGTTCAGTGTATGTGTGAATGATAATGAACCTTGTTTGGGAACAACTACTACTCAGAACAAATGGGAATCTGAATACCAAGTGAACCATAATCATAATATGGGCTAGTACACGCTCCAAAAACAAAACACACAGCCTTTGTTTTTTATGCACACACACATTTTATTTTCAGAATTTTACCACGCATGTTAATGTCCCACAACGTAACAGAATGGGGGATTTTTCTCTATGATGTTGTGTTCATTTCTTTTCATTTCCAAGCAATAGTAAACATTATCGTCTTGCTGTGATCTATGTACTGTACCTGTATTTGTGTGTATAAACTGTATGTGTGGAACAGAGATAGAGAGAGGGAAAGAAATTCTGTTGAGGCTCTTCTATAAAGATAGTAGCCGAACAAATCCAGCAGTCTGAAGGCCCATGAAAAAATTTACTATGGTATAAAACATAGTTTATGATGATAAACTATATTACATACCATAATATACCATAGTTTTACTGTGGCACTTCAGTGGGTACCATGGTAGTATAATGGCGTGTACCACAATTCTTTGGTGAATATTAAGGTGCTTATTGGGTACCACAGTAGCCACCAAAGTTCAGCAAGTATGTTTGTTTGTACATACTGTACCATATTAGAGACGTTAGTACCCACTAATGATATGGTATTGTATGTATTGTTAAGAGTTTAACATAGACTATGTTATTTAATTCATATTACATGTATATAATGGAATCATACTATATACTGTAAGTATTGTCATTATGGTACATAAACATGTATAACATTTTTGTATAACATTTCCTTGTATGTGTTCCATAATATCATAATACAAGAAATGGCAGAATTGTGTACAGTACTAATACATGTACTGTACTATATCATCAAATAAGTACCATGGTATTGGCAACAAAAAAAAATCATGGTACTATAGACATTTTATATTTTTCTGATTTTCTCTCCAATTTAGTCGTAGCCAATTACCACTCGTACCTCCAGGCTACAACTCCCACATCAAGGCTACAACTACCAAGCAGGGAGGGTGAAAGCTGTCACGTGCTTCCTCCGAGCTATGTGATGCAACACACTCTCAGGACAGCGCTATCCGCTAACTACAAGCTAGTGTGTTTTTTTTTTTTTATTGGCTTGTTAGGATGCAAAAACTCCTCCTAGTTAACCATTGAGCTCACAGACGCCCATGATTGGCTGTGGAGCCATGATTAATGTGAAAGTGCTATGATAGAACTTGGCCCAATCAGCTCTCGCCCCTGGCTGTGAGAGGCTAAATTATCACCCTGGATCCAAACTTGTGTTCTTTGGATTATAGGGCGAACACTTTACCTCTGCGCCACTCTGGGGCACCTAGCGCATTTTACCTGAGACCCTAATTTGTAGCACCATATAGCTATCACCAAGTTAATTAGTGAAGTAGCCAACATTATCTTTAGATTAAAAAAAAAAATATATATATATATATATACTGTGGTTACATAATTATTTCATCAATATTTCCTCATTCATCATAACTTTACACATGTTAACTATTTGCTAGCTGACTAACATAAATGTTTGACTTAACTTTAACTGACTATTGCGCACATTTAGCTAACTAGCTAACACAAACCAGTAGCTAACTCTACCAACTACTGTCCAAGACCCAAATTTGTACTTGGTTAAGTTATTTAGTAAAATGTAGATGTTGTAGGATGTAGACTGTTTTTACATAATATTTTTTTCTTATTACATAAAACTGAGTAACGTAAACTGTTTGCTAGCTGACTAACACAGACCACTAATTAGGTTCTGTATATCCATGCTAAATAATATTTACTGAATGTATTTGTAGTTAGCTAACTTCAGCTAAGTTCATTGAAGTGATTTATCAGTAGGGAAAGATTTGATAATGAACATGAACTGGTACAAATTTTTTAATAAACAATTTGATGTTGTTGACTAATTTAGGACTCAAATGGTAGCTTACCAGCTACAAACACAAACTATTATTAGCATGCTAGCTAATATTATCTCAAGGTCCAACTTATGCTAGTCAGTCAAAATCAACCATATGTTGTTTCATTTCAAGTACGCAATTATACAAATGTCTGAAATGACGTACATTGGCCATTAGAAAATTATTTGTTGGGAATATTACTTTTTTTTTTTTTGCCCTTGGTGCCTTGCATTTTATATCATCAGTTTAAGGAACTGCAGCTAAAATTGATTCTATTGGGAACATATAAAAGCAATTTGAAGTGGATTCAGTTCTTAAAGTTATTAAAATGCTTTTGTGTGTCAGCATGTTGACATTAAAGATTGAAGAGAAACTAAGGGAAATGAGTAAATCAAAAGGCCTGACAAGATCAAGGTGTCAGTCCTTGTGTGTGTGTGTGTGTGTGTGTGTGTGTGTGTGTGGTGTTACTTTTTTGCATATTCCATTATAGAAACACAGGCATTGTAGAAAAGTCGTGCATCTTACCCTAACCTCACACAAACACACACTCACACACACGCAGTCATAGCCTGTTGATCAGATAGCCGCCATAACTAATGAAAAGTGCCGTGGAAGTGACAGAAAGATTAATGAAGTTTCCCAGGCCGCACTCCTGCGGGGATGGCGGCGCGTTAAACGTTATCCGCGGTGACAAATAATGCACCTTCTAAGCGCTGACACCTCCGAGTCAAGGTTAAAAAACACATTTGGCCAGCAGGAGAGGAGCGCCGTCCGCTCCGAGAGCCTCTGCTACTGCAGATATGGAATGAATAGATTTACTCAAAGAGCTTCTGGTGATGGAGGAGCAGGGGATTGTGGGAAAATGCTGACGGAATAAGGGTTAACTGGAAACAGGAGAATACTCATGATCACATGAACCCTCTACCTCAATTTGAGTCAGTCATCCAAGACTGGTTTGGTGTCCAACTTTTGCACTTGAATTGCATGGCTATAGTAACTAACAAATAATGGAGGTCCACCTCACTGAAATGATCTAAATATCTGCATCAAACATTAGTTCATTTATGATGTCACTGAGATGTGTTGAATTACTTTTTTACAACGGTACATGCACTATATTAGGGTACTATGGGACACATACAGTATCAGGATATGCTATACATGTTTAAGCACCATAATGGTAACATTTCTTTTTCTAGTTAATCTACCATTTTATGTATGTATGTATCACTTAAGTAAATTCCATAGTGCATGTTGAAATTCTTAATATTGTATAAACATACTGTGATATATATAGCAGCTGAACTTTGACCGCCACTGTGGTACCCAATAGTACTACCACATATACTGCCACAATATCTAACCTGGTACTCTATAAAGTCCTACGGTGCCTACCACTGTAATGTCTGAAGTATAACTTTAAACAGTTTAATAGTATGGTATTTTATGTACTATAGCAGGGATGGCGAACCCGTGGCTCGCTAGCCGCTTGTGGCTCTTTCACTGCTCTTCTGCGGCTTTTCAATCTATCAAACATGTTCTGTGTTTAAAATCGCAATTTCATTTTCAAATGTCAAAACATAATTTTGCAATAATGTATTTAAATGCAATTGCCGATTAGATAATTGCTAATTAGAATTTTTTTATACGTATTATTTATTTATTTATTTTATTTAGTCATTCTACTGTAGCCTGGGAATTTCCCAAAGGCAGTGAACTTTGTAAACACAAGGTAAAGACACTGATATGTCAGTCAGAAAAGCAAACTCAGCTTTTCCGAAAATTTACCAAGCATTCAGAAACGGTCACATTACCGTCATATCAACTAGCACGGAACATTACTTGTGCAAAAAAAGCCATACCTTGAAGGGGAATTTGTTAAAAATGACACACATGTGAGAGAGCCACGACTGAATACAAGCCAGACCTAAAAAAGATTGTGGAAACCAAGGACTGTCAGGTGTCCCACTGAGTCAAATAAAAGGAGGTGGGCTGATATTTAAATCCATAAAAACTATTGTATTATGAAATTAGGTGTATAAGTTGTTATGCAGTTGTTTGCACATCTGTTGTGTGGCTCTTTGCAGTGGAACTTATCCCAGGAGTCTTAGGGCACAAGGCAGGGTGGACAGACTCAGATTCACACACTATGGCCAATTTGGGAACGCCGATTAGCCTAATCTAACCTACCGTAGCATGTCTTTTGGACTGTGGGAGGAAACCAAAGTACCCAGAGGAAACCCACCAAGCACGGGGAGAACATGCAAACTCCCTGCACACAGACCTGCGACAGAATTCCAACACGGACCCTGGAGGTGCAAGGCGACAGTGCTGTCCACTTAATATTTGTCATCGTAAGCAAACACTTAGCTAACCAAGCACATGCAACGAACAGTGACTAGATCCTACGATGGTTAGGAATTTAACATTCCTATAGTAAAGTTCCAGCAACGTTATAACGTTCCATAACTGTAGTAATGATTTGCTTCATAATGTTACTACAAAGGTACGGCTTGATCTTTTTGGAACCTGCTGAATATTTACTCATAATCATAAAAGTTGGATTCAAACAAATACCTAGCGAACAAAGAATGTTATTGGAACTTTCAATAAATATTCACATGGTTCTAAGAGGGTTACGCTGTAATGTTCCAAAAATAACATCACATACAAAATAGTGTTTTTAGAGCATAGGGCTTTCTTTCTGTGTGTGTCTAGCGTTCATGTGAGATCTGTATTGTGTCAATCATCACATGTGTGTGTCTGTTGATTGGATTGGAAAATGTGATCCGAACGCATCCAAAAATCACAATCCTCAGAGACGGTGAGAAATTTTTTCCTCTTTGGGTAAATATTACAATCATAGGTGAAATGCACTTTTATGTTTTCTCCTTTCACTTTGTTGGTGTGTGTGTGCGCGCGTGTGTGTCCGTTCTCATACATGTCGTGTAGCCAACTTCTGCTTTGGCTAAGCCTCTCATTTGCAGTCAATAGGTGTGGGCCAGCTTTGTAGCGGTCAATTCCTCCTGACCTTCAGCTGTATTATGTTGAAGCTATCGAGGAGATCTAAGCGGAGACAAGCAGGCGGTCAAGTGGAGTCTGGACACACACACACACATACACGTGCACACGCGCACACACACAAGTCTGCAGTACCCATTTGGGGTGTTTGGCGATGTTGTAGGGATTTGTTGGTTTGTGGTTAATGTGATGGAGGTTAAGGTTGTGACATAAAGTTTCCACAAGTTTCCCTTCGCCCTGCCAAGACAATTTTGGTGTCTTGTTACTGGAACTAGTACAACGCTAATTATGCCAGCAGGTAATGAAATCTTATGGCTGCCAGTTAAGGAAAAAACAATCAAAGTCAAAAAGATCATTTAAACCGTGCACTTAATCCACTGACAGACTTTAGATCACACCTCCTACCTCAATCTGTTACTACATTACTGCTTCATAGTGCAACAACGGAAAAGGTGAGGACTCGCTTCTTTGTATGAGTGCGAGACAGGGCCATGATTGTATAGGCAAAGTGAATTTCTGAATTCCAACCAGATTAGGTATGAAGTGTTAAAGTGACAAATCCAAATTTTTGACATCAGTAGCAGCTGGTGGTGTTTGAACAAATAAGAAGCGCACACATCTGTTATTGAGGTACATAATATCTAGCTTAAGTTCCCTGAAGAAGGTATATAGCTAAATATTTAGAACGACATATATCGAAAGTCACACACTCTAATATTTAATTTGATCACCATTTTTAATTATGGCGTGTATGCAGTGTAGTGGCCAGTGAAATGATTCCTTATGCTCCCCAAACCATTTTTTTCCCCAATTTGAGCCTGGTCATTCAGCACATTCAGGTTGTCACCTGTTTTCATTTTATTGCCACATAATGTTGCTGAGTCTCGACCTGACCAAAGCAACCCCAGGTCATATCAAAGCCTCCAGACACTTGTACTTGATGCGCTAATCCCTCTGGAATATGGTCAATCTGGACTCATCAAACCACATGACCTTTGTCCATTGTTCCAAATCTTTATGCTCTCTAGGAAACCGAGGCCTTTTTTATGTTGCAAATCAAGGTCAGTAAAGATACCATGTATGGTTCCTCGCCCGTCTAGCATAATCATTTATTCCACTGAAGTTATCAAATGTAGTTCTATGTCCTAGCACTGCTGATCAGCCCACTGAGCAAGGCCCTTTAACCCTAAAACCACTTATTTGTATAAATGTATTAATGCATGTAATGTCTTTTTTCGATACTGTAAGGCAGTCTCTGGATAAGGGGCATTGTAGATACATTCTTGCATGCAAAACTAACCCGCTCACACTCGTATTCAAGCACGGTGTATAGAGTAAAAGGCTCTCGTCCACTCACTCACTCACTCACTCATCATCTATACCGCTTAATCCTGTATTCAGGGTCACGGGTGGGCCTGGAGCCTATCCCAGGAGACTTTGGGCACAAGGCTGGGTACACCCTGGACAGGGTGCCAATCCATCGGATGGCAGGCTCTCGTCCAATAAGGATTATTTGTTTTTTCGCCGAATGAGTGACATCATTGCAGAGAGATATCTGATCAACTGATTTGCTAAAACATTATGGAGACTTTGCTGTGATGCATGTAGTCTGATTTTCCCTTCGGTTCTTTTGTGCATTGCGTTAACATTACCAGCTTGAAGTGATTTAAATCAGATTTTTTTTTATCCTAACGTTAACACAGATCTGATTTTTATTTTTATTTTTTTGAACGCACAAATCTGCTTTTCAGATCAGATTTGAGTCCCTATCATATGTGGTAATATGTCGGATATATATCCGATACCCGGTCATGCAACGTGTGTGCCTCCGAGCATGCGTAGGGCTCTCGCTGACGTCATCACTCCTTACTGGCAGCACAAGGATTTCGTAGCAGTGCTAGCAACAGCTGATAAAACTGCTAAAGTGAGGCATCTGGCTTTCTTCTAACTGCTTTCCTTCTTCCATAGCAAAAACCCCAAGCGTAGTTTTACTGATATCCTATCCGTTGTTTGAAACAGATGAGCGGTTGCACAATTATGATGTGTTTTAACCCAGATAACGTGAGAAAACATGTAGCATCAGCGCAGCCTAACTGCAGTGAGGAATTAAAGTTGCTAAAAGACATTTCAGAGAGCATACATGTCCGCATTAGACATTTTTAAAAGTCACTTTTAAATATGAATGTGAACTGCCAATACATGCAAACCCGATCTGAGCAAAAAACTGGGAATTAACCCATGTGGCTTGTAATGTGAATCACATCCTTGTGAACATGTGCATCGAACAATAAATAGGAACTAAAACAGAAGAAAGTTCGAATGAATATCTTATCCTGTCATGTGAATTACATAAACTGATATATTCACATAATGTAGCTGACATTTAAATTAAGACTAATCAGGAGTAAGTATGTGTGAATTGCCTCCAGTGTGTGTATTCCTGCCTCGTATCCAGTCACCCAGAGAGAGCCTGACCAGGATAAAGCGCTTAGAGAAGATAAAAGAATTATTCAAAGCATTATACAACTGTTAATCTTATAGCATATTATTCTAAGATGTTTGCTTCTATTACAAAAATGTTAGAATAATGTGATATTTAAACTCCTGTCGTTGTTGTAACACAGATCTTCTCCTCGGTTCTGATTTATTTAATATCTACGCTCTCGTCGCTCGATTGACAAATTCAGCTCAGCTTCCCTTCCTGCGTCTTTCCTCCTGTGATTAATCGACATAACCCATTTCTGTCAATTAATCAAGGACGGCCGAGACGGCGTAAACACTCGTATCGCTCAGGGCAGAAAGAGAGAAAGGGAGTGAACACAGCAGTAGAGAAGGAATGAGTAGATGATCGAGGAGCATGGAAAAGGAAATTGGGAACATTATACAAATAAAGCCACACCAGTGCATGAGGAACAAGAGGAAAGGTGTGTATAGAAAAAAATAAGGATAGAGGGAAAGAGAAAGAGACAAGGAGAAAGGGAGAGAGTGAAGAGATAAGGAACAAGAAATGGTAATGAGCACTAACAGATGAAGCCTGAACAACAGAGAGAGAAGAAAGGAAAGATAGGGAAAGAGTAGAAAAAAGGGAGGGGGGGAGGGAACAAGGGAACAAGGGAGAAGATGAGAGAAGGAGTCGTAAACAGAGACATGACATGCAAGCTCGGAAAGAAAAATGAAAGACAGGCAACAAAAGAAACATAGCGGCGAGAATAAACCGAGAGAGAAAGAGAGAGAGAAATCCCTTATATTGTCAAATATCAAAAAATTGCTAATACAAAGACGTCTCGTTTCACAATTTTTAAAAAAAGAAAAATGTAAAAGTTTGATTAATATTCTGAAATAAAAAAATAAAAAACTATTATAAATAAAATGGAAAAAACAAGAGTGGGAATAAGGAGGAGAATAATTTTTTTGTATACATTCATACCAATAAAGCCCCTCTGAAGTGAACCGAATGACAAAGAAAGGTATGTACAGACAGAAAGGGAAAAAGATGGGTACTCAGAAGGGAACATATGGGGGGAGAGAGAGAGAGAGAGAGAGAGAGAGCTTGGAGAGAGACATGGGGAGAGAAATAAATATATAATATAATTTTTTTATTATTATAAATTTTTAGAAATTAGAAAAAAAAAACAAAAAAGTAAAAAAAGAGCGTAAAAGAGAAAAGTGGAAGGAGAATTATTGAATGAGACAGAGAGAGAGAGAGAGAGAGAGAGAAGGAGGTATGGAAAGAAAAAGTGAGAAATGTAGATAGACAAAGAGAAGGACAAGTGCTCAGAAAGGAAGACATGGAGAGAGAGAGAGAGTTAAAAGAATAGACATGCAGAAAGATGTGGGGTAAAAGAAGAGAGACAGATAGAAGAAATGATATGAAGTAAGAGATATACAGAGAGAGAGAGAGAGAGAGAGAGAGAGAGAGAGACATATAAAACAGGACAGCAGATGCAGGACACCAGAACATGGGAGAGTGAGAGCGAGAGTGCGAGCGATACACAGATACTGTAGGAGAAAAAGTGGAGTTTGGACGAGAGGTGCACTTCACACACACACACACACACACACACCGGTAACCCTGGGACGAGACAGAGACAGAGAGAGAGATTGACGGAGGAGGGACAAGACAGTGTTGTGGCAGCGCGTGCAGCGGTTAAACCACACGCGCGCGCGCGCGCGCGCGAGCTCTCTCATACAGAGCACGGTCTCTCTCTTACACGCTCACGCGCACTGAGAAGCATGGAGTATCCGTCCGCGTCTCCAGCACGCGACCAAGTCGGAGAGCCGCACGCCTAAAGGATTATGGAGAGCAGCATGTTTCTGAGTAAGTACGAACACACACAAACACGCGTGCACACACGCAGTCTTGTCCATCACTTCAGACTCTTTAGGCGACAGAGACATCTGGAGATGTGTGTGCTTCAGATTTATCTGGAAATTATTATGAATACATTTTTTTTTCAAACTGAATTATTTTATGCATGCATTCTGATTGATTTTCAAGATCAAGATAAGCTCAAGACTTTTGTGCATGTGCCATCAAAGTACCAGGGATGACAAGGAAAGGTCTACAAACAAAAACTAAAAAAAGAAAAAAGTGCAATTAGCCAAAACATGTCTGGAGTCTCAAGTTTGCTTTTTTAATTTTTAACCTCATGTTACTGTAGTCATAAAGCCTCCTGTACAGCATTGGAAACTTGTTCAGTGTATCAGACCTGTCTCTGATAAAAATCTGCAAGCCCATAGCAGATGAGCACGTGAGCATTAGATTTAGGAGGTGTGGCTTGCTGAGAGCATTAAGGAGGAGTTATAAACTCATGGTTGTTTACGTGGTGTCCGAAACGTAGCAGATGTTGTCATCGATTTAAAGGTTTTTCAGGTCGACCCTTCGCCGTCCTGTACATCGAATAATCCTGTGTGTATAAGAGCAATATTTGCATAAATATTACACAATTACGCTGTGGTCATTTGTCAACCCCCATACCAGCTAGCATGCGTCAAGCAATCACGATCGTTATCAAGCAGCTACTCGGGCCAAGCCACACAATCTGCGAGAAAGCTCTATCTGCCCTCTTATGCATACTTCACCTCAAAGATGTTCGTGACTGGCTAGTGTTGCTGTTTTTTCTTCAGCTTCAACAATTTTCTTTTTCTGTTGTTTTTTTCTTCAGTTTCCTACAATTTTTTTCTATACTTTATTTTAATATATTTCATTTGCCTTAATTTTTGTCCACTTTGCTCTGCTTATGCTTATTTTTGTTTTTTACTAACCTTTTTGACCTATTCAGCTTTTCGAACTTTGTTTAAACCCTTTTCTTATGCGTTCCTGTGTAGCTTATACTGTACGTCAAGACAACTGCCTTGTGTTTCATAATTTTAACATTTAAATTTAGTTGTAGCATATATAAGATTACCACAGACAAAAATTGTTTTTACTTTACTAAAAAAGTATTTTTACTTGGACAACAGCTATAAAGGAAGTCCAAGGGCACTTGTTATTATAATAAAATGTATTATTAAGTCAAAGGAATTTCTACACCTGATACTCCGCATAATATTTGATGCTGGTCAACAAATAATCAAAAATTACATTATTTAAAATTTTTGTTTTCTCTTTATCTCTGAAGAGACATTCGTTTAACATTTTATGGAAGGAGTCTCCGGTGTCGGAGGAAATGATTATGTTTAATTGTGTTACTAAGACGTTCTTTTGTATCTATACATTTATTTGTATATATTATATTTTTAGTATAATTTTTTAATGAATAATAAATGAATGCAATTTAATTAATTTAATTTTAAGGCATTGTGATTTTCGGGTCACTAATGTTTATTGCGTAATTTGCATTTTAAATGATGAGCAGCTAATCCTCTGCTCCACACTCCGGTCCACTAGATGGCAGCAATGCACCCACCACTCATAAACAAAAGATGAATTGGCACGTTCACAAAAATACCGGTATTTGCCGGAAGTTTAACATGAGCTGTAACTTCTTGCTAAAGCTGCGGTATATATTGATAACAATAATAAATAAATTCATTTAAATAAATGTAATCATTTAAAAAGTGTAAAACCAGACTGACCCATTGTAAATAAAAAATGAAGTAAAAAAAAAAAGTAACCCTAATTTTCCATAAACATTGCACACTTTCTCAGAAAGCTTGTTTCAACAACTTAAAAATAGAATTATTGGAACGTTAGGGTAAGGTTCTCAGAAAATTATGATTATAGCTTTGGATTACATATAATAGTAAATTTTTTTGACCTTTATGACACAAATTTTACCGACTGTGCATAGAAAAATTTGTTTCATATAAATATATAAAGTTATTTTTGGTTCTTTTCTCAATTCATATAAACCTGTTCTTATTTATTTATTTTTTCTGTAGTAATCACATATATGGGGGAAAAAAAATTCCTTTCATGCAGATGTTTTCTCAATTATAACTCCTCCCCTCTACCCGTTCCTCTAAATGCATTATTAATTATTGAGAATCATATTTTTCTCCTGACAACTTCGGAAAGAGCATGATGTTTAGTACACACTCGTCACACAGCTGTACTTCCATGGAAAAATGTTGAATCGTGTTTTGTAACATGCGGTCGCTCCTTGAAACGCCTCCCTTCACTGTTATAGCTGAAAACAAGCAACAACAACAACAACAACAACAACAAAAAAAAAGATTGCCTGCAGGCTCTTACAAATAATCCTGTACAAGAAACGATCCGTGCAGAAATGATCTCATGCTGCGGGCACGGTCGGGTTATCTGGATCAGCGCTCAGGGCTGGGAGCTCAGTCACGGGCTAAGGGCGTGTACAAACCGGTTCCCTGTGGGACTTTGTGGTTGATGCTAATGGTGTTTAAACGTAGCTGTGGTTTTCCTCTGATTACTAAGCACAGAGCATGGAGTAATGTGAACACCTGCAGGCAGCTACAAGGTGCTCATCTCTTGCATGTGCGCGCGCGCGTGTGTGTGTGTGGAAATCTGAAATGAAATGGTTGTAGTCAGGTTGTAAGAGTCACTGCTGCTCTGTTTTCAAATGTGTAGTTATTTACATAGAATGTAATGAAAAGAATTAGACATTTGCGTCTTTTGCAAAGGAGTCATCACTGATTCTTTGGAGATGGCACTCTGATTCGTTTGTTAAGGAGTTGACTCTTTGATTCGGTTCTTTTGACTTTTTTTGGAGTCTTCTAACACAGATGCACCAGTTTTGCGTATTCACGATTTGTTTAATGCCGATTCTGCAATGAGCAAAAAAACAAGCAGTGTAATGACATGTGATTCGACAGGTGGATGAATTTCACGTGTGGTTGAGAGAGTGCGAGCTTTCACTCCTGTCTATAATGGTGTGTGTGTGTGTGTGTGTGTGTGTGTGTGTGTGTGTGTGTGTGTGTATAATGCAATAAACATCAGGACAAAATGGTTTCCTTTCCAATTCAACTACATACATTTTTTTCAGCAGACCCTACATTATAGCTATGCATCTTTTCAGCGTAACACACTCGGAGGACAGCGCTGTCAGCTACTTCCGCTTGCGTGAGCTTGCAGACACCCGTGATTGGCTGTGGAGCCGTGATTTGTATGAACCGGTCAGGCATATCTTATCCATTTTCAGGCTTTCTCCACCCAAATAAAAAACGTTTTTTTCGGTAGCATCCCATCTACTGCATGTATGTCTCAGAGACTTTACTCGTGAAAAATAATAGGAAATTATGACGGGAATTTGGAAAGGTTGAGTAAACTGTAAAAAGCATTTTAGAAAATGGAGAAAAATGGAAAAATCGAGGAAGAATTTGCACACGAAAAATTGTCCTTTTCTTATCTGAAATGAATAAACCTGATGTGATCTTGTGCCCCCGTGTCATGCGTTTTGAGATTATTTTCTGCTCACCACGTTGGTCCAGTGGCTGTTTGACCGTACTACTGTATAGCGTTTCCATCAGCGTGAACCTCTCAGGCCATTCTGATACATCTTTCTTATCACTAAGGTGTATCTGCACATACATAATCATTGAGAAGAATTGAAATGGACAATGTGAATATCACACTGAAAAGCAATATTGTTTCTCAGTATACCGTATACTTAGAAATGGCTTAACACAATCAGCATTGATCAATTTTTAAAAATAATAAGTTATACCTCTTATGCTATGCATAAGTTGCAAAATTTTTGCCAAGTGTAAAATCGAAGGAAAATTCAAAATCCTGAAGTCTCAGATAATAAACTCTTTAAGCAGCGCATCCTAAAACCATAATTGCGTGGACTTGTAAAATGGAAAGTCCTTCAGAATGCAATTACTAAAAGTGTGTAATGTGTCATGTTATGCTAATGCTAGCTGGGAGACCAACACTTGTTTTTCCCTGCTCCGCTTGGATCCACAGAGAGTGCGTGTAGTCTCCACGCGTGTAAGGGTAAGGCTTCGCAGTTAGCGCTGTGGATCAGTTACGGAGGTGACACCTTCGTCCCTGCAGACGCCGCGTTCCTATCGCGTCTTGTTATGATCGGGACATCATTGAGGCGAGATGGGAGTTTGAGCGAGAGCGAGGTTTCTTTCTCGCTTTCTTCTTTCTTTCTCTCAGCCAAAAACGCACATTACACTAATGCATCAAGGTCATGGCAGGAGCTGTGACAGTGAGCAGGGTTTTAGTGATGGATGGAGCGTCTGTTTCCCAGAGGCAGATAGTCAGGGTGTGTGTTAAGCCTGCGTGAACCCCCTCCCTCCGGTACCATGAGTTCTGCAATCACATCTGGATTTGGTTCAATCCCGCTGGGGTTTGAGTGCACACATCATCTGTAAAAAATTAAATAAGAAACGAGGGAGGGGACTCGGTTTGAAAGAAAAACACTTATATGAATTCCTGTAACATTATCAAATAATTTCGAACATGAGGCGATGTTTGTGCAATGCAAGTCACGATTCATTGATTTGACTCTGATTCTGTGATTCACTGATTCTAAACAAGCAAGTTTTTGTTTGTTTGTTTGTTTGTTTGTTTGTTTTCCAGTCTTTTTTTTTAGAGGTGTGACCTCTAAGCCAGTTAATTATTGTAAAGTAGGCGTGTTCTAGTAAAGAGGAGTGACCACTGTGCGTATCACTTGCCTGAAATGAGGCATGGTCTGTATTGTTGTTAAAGGCGTGGCCTATGTGTCAGCTGATGGTTATAAAGGTGGCATGGCTTGTATGACAGTATGGTCTCTGTCAATGTTGATTGTGATAAAGGGGTGTGGCCTGGTATCCTGTTAGTTGGAGTGAAGGGGCGTGACCTCTGTGCTTGATGATTACCATAAAGGAAGCACGGCCTGTATTCCTGTTTAGCCTCTTTGCATGTCGACATACATATAGGAGGCGTGGCCTGTAATCTTATTAGTCCTAGGGAAGAGGTGGGATCCCAGTGCATATCGATTGTCATAAAGGAGGCGTGGTCTGGATTCCTATTAGTCCTAGTGAAGAAGCGTGTAAGTCAGTTGTCATGAAGGAGGCATGGCCTGTAAATGGACCATGGTCCATGTATTGGACTCTCTTGCTGAGATGTGGACACTCTCAACTCAATTCCAGCCAGAAATGTGATAATTTTTCAGCAAGAAGGCATCAGACTAAATGACGTTACATATGTCCTTTGGTTAGCCATGTAGTTTGTATGACGATATCACACTACATAAATGTTATTGAGGCAACCATGGCAACCATGCAGTGTTTTCAAAATCAATTTCTTACACTGAATCATTTTACAAACTGAGTCACACATGATAATGCTGCTAACCACAGCTGTTTAAAGATTATCAGGACTTATGTAAACATTATATAAATGTACCCGTGCTAATTGCTCTGCCCTAGTTTCCAGTCGTTGTTAGTCACATGAGCACATCGGCTGTGTGGTCCGTCATTACTCACCCGGCCAGACCACACCACGTCCACCTCACTTTAAACACCAGCACCGATCGGGAAGTGCAGGGGAAGGCCTGAAGTTAAGCTGATCAGGATGAAGTGTGTGTTTTTTTTTTGGACAGCATTTGTTCCTTGGCGACAGGTTCCTCATGGTTTAGTGTACTCGTCCTGAGAGAGGCGCACAATAGAAGTGCAGATTTACTGCGCGGCTAAAGCCGGCCGGACGTTTTCCACATTATGACTCGGTGGGGAAAAAAAAAACAATGTTGTAAAAGACAGGCTCATGCAATGGGCATGGTGTCAGAATCCCACCATAACGACCCGGCCTTCTGCTCGAGTTAATAAGCCATGCAGCTCTTAATCCAAATGGCTCCCTTCCAACAGCCATGTTGGAGTTTATAAAACAGGGGTTGCAACACACAACCACACACACACAAGTTCTCCAATATAGCACACCCTGTTGATTATGGGAATGTTAGAAACCATATCTAAAGTATGTTTGTGTAAAAGGCTTTTAAAAGAACTCTGTACTTCTGATTTCTGGTGTTCTAGACTAATGTCCTAGTCTCACTTACAGAAAATATTCCACATAAGTAAACACACGGCAGCACGGTGGCATAGTTATTAGCACTTGCATGCCACAGGGTCAAAGGTTCAATTCCGGCCTTGGGTCTGTCTTTTCTCCCACAGTCCAAAGACAGTTTAATTGGCATTTCCAAATTGTATGTAGTGTATTTGTATAGGGGTGCACTGTCGCCTTATACCTCCAGGGTCCGGGTTCGATTCCCGTCTCTGTGTGCATGGAGTTTGCATGTTCTCCCCGTGCTCGGTGGGTTTTCTCCGGGTACTCCGGTTTCCTCCCACAGTCCAAAGACATGTAGGTTAGGTTAATTGGCATTCCCAAATTGGCCGTAGTGTGTGAATGAGTGTGTGGATGCGTGTGTGTGCCCTGTGATGGATTGGCACCCTGTCCAGAGTGTACCCTGCCTTGTGCCCTAAGTCTCCTGGGATAGGCTCCAGGCCCTCCGTGACCCTGAATACAGGGTATTAAGCGGTATAGATGATGAGTGAGAGTGAGTGAGTGTTTGTGTAGGTGTGTGCGCCATGCGATGGAGTAGCAGCCTGTCTATGGAGTACCACACCTGGCCCAAAGTCTTCTGGAATTGGCTTCAGGATCTTCTGTGACCCTGTACAAGACAAGCGGTATAGAGGATGAAGAAATAAAATAAAAGTATACACTAATATTAAAGGGTCTGGAAGGGTTCCCAGAGGAAGAAGCCATAGGTACCCTATTTCCTAAAAGTAGACTTTTTACCCACCTGCAGTCTTAGAAAGAAATGGTTCTTCAGCAGTTCCTTGAAGGTTAATTGGATAATCATGAGTTCTTGGCCACCAAAAAATAGTTGCAAGCCTATGAATTTTCTAAAAATTTCTTAGACAAACTGACAGAAGGGTTCTTCAAAGGTTCTTTAGGTTTTCACTTAAAGTAACTAAAGTAACAAAGTTCTTTGTTTTCAGACAGACAAAGCACCGGCCCACAGACTGAAACAAAATGGTTCCATACCAACACTTTGCTGGGCTAGCACAAAGAACTGCTTACGTCAGGGGCTGGGAGCGTGCACAAATGGGCAGCACAAATGCTTTCTAGCAATGATAAAGCCAGGAGAACTTGTCGCTAAGCTATGTAAAGGTTTGCCATCGCTGTTGTTGTTGTGTTTGCCACTAGCATTTGTCTTTTGCCGCTAAAATTGCCACTAGCATTGCTGGGAAAGTAGAGACGTACACGAATGTATACAAAGCCCTGACGTTACTTTCTAGCCCATGGATTAAGAAAGATGGTTCTTAGGAGTTTCGAATTTGGACCGGGTCTGAACCGGCACTAGTACCTGGTTCACTTTTGTGGAACAGGGGTACAAGAGTTCTTTCAACTGAGCATAAAGGAACCCATTTACTAAGAGAAATAATTCTACAAGATTCTTTATGGGTTCATTGAATAATTAAAAGTTTTTTTTTTGTTTTTTTATCTAATTGAGGTTCTACAAGGAACCATTTCTGATTAGAAAACACTATAGAATATTGTGAGGTTATACTGTGCATAGAACCGTTAGGGGTTCTGCCAATGGGACAACCAATGAAACCTTAAGGGTTCAGCAGTTTTTACCTGTGTCCAAATTCTAAATGAAAATCTGCATCTAAATGAAATTCTACAATAATCAATTGTACATGGCTTCCAAAAAGAAATACCTTAGGCACCTTTCTGATTGGAAAACGCTTATGCTGATGCTGGAAACTCAACACATATTTTACTTTATACCCTGTTTCCTGTTCCACAAGACCACGCCAACATCATTAGAACGCTGATTTTGGTTCCCTGGGGTTTTAATCAACGGTGTCCAGAATGAATGGAAGGTAAAATAAATTGCTCCAATCTCGTTTCGTTTCCCGGGAGAAGAAGCCTGGCCTCGTCTTTGGTTTTATATCCTACAGAACTACTCGAAGTGTGTGTTCTGAGACATGTTTCCTGACGCAGCATCATGTGAACCTGGTGTGAAACGGGTGTGTTTCAGGCCTCTCTGCTCGCGTGTAGGCATGCAGCTTGGCCAACAAAGCCGAGGCCATTAATTTTTTACAACCTTTTCTTTTTCTTTTTTTCTTTTTATTTCGCATCATTAATAGCTTGCAGGACTTCAAGTGTTGTGTTTTAAATCCATCTCAGACTGGTGGATTTTAATACAGGATATATGCTGCTTTTAGTGCCCGTTGTTATTGGTCTCAGTTGTTCAGAAAAAAACGATCTGAAACGTGCTTATCCTGAGGCAGCGAGCTTTTAATTCTGGACACACAAACCTCGGGTGGTGGTTTTATAATTCTCCACTCTGATGCCTCACCCTCCTACAAATAATAAAACCAAAGCATTGACTTTTATTTTCCATCTCCCGCTATATGTCCCTCCTGCAGCGTCGGCCTGCTTAATGCACCGGCTTTTGTCTGGTGCACTTAATAAGGACGCAGGCATCAGTCTCGCCGTCTGACATTAAGCACTGCGTTATGAAGTGCACTGGATAGTGGAGGCATCTGAAAATATATTAGAATAGAAATGTTGTCTTGAGGAGATTTAATCTCACGAAGGCGTGTGTTCTGTACAGCTTGGCACTAACTCCAAGTGTTGCCCATTAGCCAAGAGAAATCTACAGTACCATGTGGGCTTTTGCTTGATCGGTAGCGGTTTGTGACACTGTATTATTACACATTGTTATGTAAAAAAGTTGACAAAATAGTGTCACGTGTTGTTGCTACTCATGGTAAGCTAAGCTATAAGTAAACTACCAATCAGTACGTTACAAGCTATTAAGAAAACTTAGCTAGCTATTCTGAAGTGATGTAATCAAATTGAAAAATTAGCTGTGACATTTTCATGGAATAGGCCAGGAAATTTTTGCACACACATGCAAAAAAAAAATCATACTGTAAGCATCTGTGGTTTACAGAACACCTTTCTTAAGTAAATGACAAAAAGATTCAGCAAAACACGATTGCACAACTGTTAGCAAGCGTTTGTGTGAGGTTAAGAAATTCCGCCTTCTGCGTTATGATTGGTTACAAGAATTAAGTCTCGCCTGTGATTGGTTAGAAGTGTAGCCTCAAATTGTCTTGTTTTAGCCAATTTTACCTCAATATTTGTTAAATGTTAAACCTCAGCATCAGGCTAAAATAAATTTGTTTTAATTAAATTATTTATAGATAATGCTGAATATTAAAATTAGTTGAAAAAAATGAACCACTGCAAAACTGTTAGTCAGGTTCTCATAGCAAGCTTGTATGAGGTTAACAAATCCCGCCTCCCGCATAATGATTGGTTAAAAGAATTCAGTCTCATCTGTTATTGGTTAGATGCTTAGAGCAAGGAGCTGGGACTCCAATTGTTGTGTTTTTAGCCCATTTTTACCTCAATTTTTGTTAATAGTTACATCTAAAAAGCAGAAATCTGAATCAAATGTATGTATAATTAAACTATTTATAGATAAAGCTGAATATTAATATTATAAAAAAAAAATTACATTTGCAAACCTGCTAGTCAGGTTCTCATAGCAAGCTTGTATGAGGTTAACAAATCCCGCCTCCCGCATAATGATTGGTTAAAAGAATTCAGTCTCATCTGTTATTGGTTAGATGCTTAGAGCAAGGAGCTGGGACTCCAATTGTTGTGTTTTTAGCCCATTTTTACCTCAATTTTTGTTAATAGTTACATCTAAAAAGCAGAAATCTGAATCAAATGTATGTATAATTAAACTATTTATAGATAAAGCTGAATATTAATATTATAAAAAAAAAATTACATTTGCAAACCTGCTAGTCAGGTTCTCATAGCAAGCTTGTATGAGGTTAACAAATCCCGCCTCCCGCATAATGATTGGTTAAAAGAATTCAGTCTCATCTGTTATTGGTTAGATGCTTAGAGCAAGGAGCTGGGACTCCAATTGTTGTGTTTTTAGCCCATTTTTACCTCAATTTTTGTTAATAGTTACATCTAAAAAGCAGAAATCTGAATCAAATGTATGTATAATTAAACTATTTATAGATAAAGCTGAATATTAATATTATAAAAAAAAAATTACATTTGCAAACCTGCTAGTCAGGTTCTCATAGCAAGCTTGTATGAGGTTAACAAATCCCGCCTCCCGCATAATGATTGGTTAAAAGAATTCAGTCTCATCTGTTATTGGTTAGATGCTTAGAGCAAGGAGCTGGGACTCCAATTGTTGTGTTTTTAGCCCATTTTTACCTCAATTTTTGTTAATAGTTACATCTAAAAAGCAGAAATCTGAATCAAATGTATGTATAATTAAACTATTTATAGATAAAGCTGAATATTAATATTATAAAAAAAAAATTACATTTGCAAACCTGCTAGTCAGGTTCTCATAGCAAGCTTGTATGAGGTTAACAAATCCCGCCTCCCGCATAATGATTGGTTAAAAGAATTCAGTCTCATCTGTTATTGGTTAGATGCTTAGCGCAAGGAGCTGGGACTCCAATTGTTGTGTTTTTAGCCCATTTTTACCTCAATTTTTGTTAATGATTACATCTAAAAGGCAGAAATCTGAATCAAATTTATGTATAATTAAACCATTTATAGATAAAGATGAATATTAATATTATTTTTAAAAAATGAACATTTGCAAAACTGTTTCTTTGTCAGGTTCTCATAGCAAGCTTGTGTAAGGTTAACAAATCCTGCTTTCTGCGTTGTGATTGGTTACAGGAATTCAGTCTCGTCTTTGATTGCTTAGAAGGCTGGTGCATGAAGCTGGAGGCGTGTTCGAATCAGCCTGAAGTACCCTGTGAAGTACTTCACTGGGTAGTCAACCATGTTAAGTGTGATTCCAAACTGCAGGAAGTGAAAATGTTCAGTTCAAAGGGAACTGCGAACGGTGTAGGGAACAACTGTATATCGGGTCTTCACTTCACAGTAAAAAGGAAATGAAAAAATTCCAGTGGCAAAAAAAAGTCAGTTCGTCTCGCTGCAGCGTGAAAATAATGGAGCTTGAAAAAGGATTTATATTTTTATTAATTAATATCGAGGACAACATTTATATTAATCGAACTCAGTAAATAAAAGTTTAATTTAATCAAGAAACCTGTCGTATTTTTTAGGCTCTGTATGTCTCTGTACATCTTTAAGCAATTATTATTATTATTATTATTATTATTATTAATATTATTAACCAATAATTTATTTACAATTGTTTCAATAAATATTTTATATTTAAGGTCTGTAGTGTGAAATATTCACAGCAGCAGCGACAGGTATCCGAGGTGCTTATGTTACTATGGTAACGCATAGACGTGACGTCTGTGCTGGCGACTTTACAGGGAGTTCCGAATGGTGGATTTTCCTTCACCGACATTCCCTGCAAACGGAGCCGGGAAGCACCGTAGGGAGCATCCTGTGAAGTACACTTCGGAATGGAACGCACCTCACGGCATAAATTGTTGTTTTTAGCCTATTTTACCGTAATATTTGTTAAATATTACCTTAAAACTGTTACATTTCAGCATTAGTCGAAATTATGATTATGTATAATTAAATGTTTTAAATGTAAAAAAAGAAATATTAAAAACAGTAGTCAGGTTCTCATAGCACGCTTGTGTGAGGATAAGAAATCCCGACCTTCTTTCCAAAAAAATTATAAATAAATAAAAATTATATATTTATTTATTAAGACAGATTTTTTCAATGTATTTTTTTTCTTTTATGTCCCTTCAGGGTCTCTGTAGTATTTCCCCATACAACCAGTCAATCTATATTCAGTTGGCATGATGGTATTTAAAAACATTATTGTTTTTGTCTGTATCGTAATGAGAACTGTCAGCTGTGATTAATTTCGCCTTCGTTTTCCTTAACATCAGGGAAAACGAAGTGGAGATCCTGGGATTTGTTCTTTTACTGAAATCAATAGAAAAAAGTGATATTTATTTAAAGATATCAGCCAGTCCTATTATTAAACATCGCTGTGCGGCTGGATCCTCTCCCACACGCGGAAAAAAAAAAGCGCCGCATTTGGTCTTTATTATTTATCATCTTGATCACGATCGGAGGATCCGCAGCCGACCTACAGAGCTAATCGTCTGGGCAATAAATCGCCGTGCCTCCGGTTTGTTCATTTCATTTCAGCTGTAGTCATGAACCATCTGACAAACATGACATGTTGTTTACGGTATAATGCACATGGATCATGCGCGGGACGTTATTGCGATTGAAATGTACTCATACTGGTTATTGAGTGCCAGAATCCTTGTTTACGAACACTAATCTAAATGTCCAAGGCGAGGAAAGTAAACTAAAGCGTCCTATAGAGCGTCAACCTGAGTGACGTAAATTCGTCTCTGCTCCTGTGTCTTCGCCTGAATTTTAGAAAAGGAGTTGTTGTAATAAATTTCCTCATCCTTGACATGTTTAGTCTTCATCTCACCTTCTGCCATTGCTTTGTTTTCCTTCGTTGACTTATACTGTATGCAGGTTACTAGCCTATGCTGCGCATGCTAAAAAGAATCCGACTCTCGTTCCTTCCTGTCTTTCTCACCTCGTGTTTACATTCGCAAGCAACAAGTCATTCTCTCGTTGTGATCGTGCGTCTGCTGTTAGTCATCCAGGGTGACTCCGTGAAAAAACCACAGTCAGGCTCTGACGAGAGGGTAAAATGCAAGAAGAGGGGAATTTTGGTGAACACTCCTACTCTTACGCTGACATTACAGTCAGGAATAATGGAATGTGGGTGAAAAGATAACCTTTCCACTCCAACATGATTCATGAGGCCTCACACTTACTGTCGTCACAAGGACACGGAGATAGCAATGAATTTCCTAATGTATAGTTTAGGGCGGAAACGATTCCTCGAGTAAATCGAGTAATTCGATTACAAAAAAGACCGAGGCAAAATCTTCTGCCTCGAAGCTTCGTTTGATTAATTTTAAAAGCTTGCGTTATGTTTGCGCGCAATTATTTGTTGAGAGCACGCTTTTGAAACAGCGCGCTTCCGGGTGCAAGCCGCCAGTAAACACCAACGAAGAAGAAGCGCTCACGTCACCCACAAAGCGGATGGAGACGCAAACGGTTAGCGGTTTAACACAACTTAGTGTTTTTGTATAATTATTTTTTTAAATGTGTGCCGTAGTTTTTTTTTTTTTTTATCCTTAAAGTCCTTAAAGTCATTTGAAATACCTTTTTTTTTTGCGGTTTTGTGCGGTGGCCGGAAGTACGGTTCCGATTCACTGCGAGTTTTGGCGCTGCGATGGCGTTTCCATCTCTCTGCGCGAAAAATTAAACACGTTTAAGCCGCCTTGAAAACATGTTTAAAAATGTTGAATTCTCTTGGCGGACCTTGCAGAACTTTGCGGAACGTCGGCAGGCAGTCGCGGCAGCTCACGGTGCCTAACACCGCATCTCATTCCGAGTCAAACCGCATAGGTGAGACAGGGGTATAAGCTATTCCTTGTATTGTGAATAATGACTATGTTTATTTTTGATGAAATGCATTTAAAAGTTTATTTTTCTAAAAAGAAAATCAATTAATCTTTGTTTCTCTCATATATTTTACATTGTTGTTTAATTAAGCCAAAGTGCATTTTATCCGATTCCTCGATTAATCGATTACATTTTTTGGTAGAATACTCGATTGCTAAAATATTCCATAGCTACAGCCCTAGTATAGTTAAAACTTTTTATGAAGGTTGGAAATAATCTGTGTGAATTTTTTCAAAATCTTCTGCATTTTGGGCACTAGGTAGTTAACGTGAAACCGTATCAGTTATTTTAGTTTGTATGAGCGTGTAGTTGCAATATACAAGAGACGTTCGAGAGTTTAAACGTCCTTTACTTCTCAATATAATCGCCTCCTACAGTACACTAATGCACCTAATCCAGTGTTTCTCTAAAGCTTGCATACCATCAAGGTAGAACGTTTTGTCGACTGCCTCTTTCACTTCTGAAATGCTGGCCTCCCAGGAACTCCTTCAATGGTGCCAATATGTGGAAATGGCTTGGAGTGAGGTCAGGACTGGACGGGGATGTGGAAATAAGTCCCAACCATGTGCAAGTGATGTGGGTGGATGATTGTGTGTATGGTTCCCACAGACAGATGCGTCTTTCCTGCAAGTTGGCGACAAGTTACCTGTCGAATTTTTAAGAAATCACGGCAGCGGTCTCCAAGCCAGGATTGTCATTCATGCATGTACAGCCTTCAATTTTTTCTTAAACTTAATCGTAGCTAATTTCTACCGGTCATTTGCCCCCCCCCCATCAAGGCTAGAACTACCAACCCGGGAGGGCGAAGGCCATCACGTGACTTTATTTTTTTTTTAAACTGCGTAGCGCTATCCACTCCTTCCGCCTGCACGAGCTCACGGAAGCACAGGATTGGCTAGAGCTGTAATTGATGCTAGAGTGCCTCTCATCCCTCCATTCCTCCCCTGAGAGATCCCCTTACGATCTGCTTCCTCTAGGCTCCCAGCCGCATGAGGATACAGCATCACCCAGGATTCAAACTTGCGTCCTCCGTAGGCAGGGAGAGCTCGTCGCCACTGCGCCCCTCGGGGGCCTCACGTACGGGCTTCTTTAAAATGATCGCACCATTCAAATGTTTAACTGCATCTAAGAGTCTCATCAATCACCATACTGTGCTTCTGTAAATGTCCACCAGTTTTACGCCTTCGTGAGAAATTTCATCACAAGCCATGGTTTTACTTGAACGCCCCTTGTAGTTTATTCATATAACTGATACTTTTTTCTTTTTTTTTTTTTTATTCCAAGAGAGACATACTGTATGGAGGGTGTATGAATAATATATATTACTATTAATATCCAGTAATAACTATTCTCAGCGATTCCAACACCGCATGTCACTTTTAATAGCACTGGCAGCAGAGCTTGAAATGAAAACCCGCCCACCTGCCAAAAGCGGGTACAAATCTGGCACAGCAAGGAAACTCCTTTAATTTACCAGCCGGTTGCGACGGCTAACCGCTATAAAGGGATTGTTTTACAGGCAGAGTGGCATATTTAAACATTCAGAAATAAAAGAAAGTCTAAAAGAAAGTCAAATTTTGCCCATTTCAGGCTTGTGCGTATGGAGAATACACAATAGAGTTACACACTGTTATGACTGCGTGGCCTGTATCTAAAGCAAGAAGGGCAACGATAATCGTTAAACAAACATGAGGACTCGGAAATAAACAGAACTATGTTGTGTCTGGCTGTCTGGGGTCAGATTGAGGTCGAGGAGAAAGGCAAAGTGCATGAGATGGATGCATTATGCTCACACTAACACCTCCACAAACTAGTTATGAGGACGAAGAAGTACCTTGTTGAACACGTACTTGGACTCCAACGATTCCTTAGAATAATCCTAAACCTTATTGCATTTAAAGGTCCCACAACTCCGCCAAAGTGTGTTAGTGTTAATGCTCCAGCTGAAATCCCGCTCACATAATGCATTTTTTTATACCTTTTGTTTCACTCTTCCATTTCAGTGTCTATGTACGAGGGTGAGTGAAAGATTTTCCACACTCCAGTGATATTAAAACTTCTGTTGGTCTTATCAGCACTTTCCGTTCAAGGCTGCTGTCTCCCCAGTCACTGCTGTGCAGGTGTGAACTTCTATCTGCAAAGTAAATTTGGATCGATACTGTAAGGAAGGTGAAAATGTCTTAAAGAGAATCGTTAATTCAATTCAATTTGATTTCAATTCAGTTTGAATCAGGATGGTCAGATAGTCCATGATGAGCGAGCAGACGGTGACATGGCAAGGAAAAACTCCCTGAGAATGGGTTCCCTGTTGAGTCCGGTTCCTCTCAAGGTTTCTTCCTCATTTGGGTGGAACAGAAAGCAGGAATTGATCTGCATTCATACTGTGTGTTAGGTGGCAGGCAGCTCAGTATAACAGTTGATGTTAATATGGAGTCCAGGTTACATTCTTCTGTCCATCTTACAATGTCCATTATTGCTGACGGGGCATGGATTCATCACCTCGGTGCCTGAGAGTAAACGGCAGAATATGGAACAAAAACATCCTCAATCATCGACTTTATGGAAAATTCATCAATGCTTACAGTTTTCTGGGATTTTGGGATTCTCAAGAGCCAGAATTGGAACGTTATCAGGAAAACGGTTCAATGATCAACAGTGTTGGACACAGTGAGACACTTATTGAAAAGCTGAAGGCCAAACTTGCTATCCAAGCGTGTTGTGATCTTGCATGACGTTGCACACTTCTGCCCACACTGTCGACACGCTACAAAGCAGCACTACAAGGATGAAGATTTGCTTCCAATGAAGATAAAGTATCTGCCCAACCTTTTTAAATATGTGTCCAGAAGTGAGATGCCATCTAAGGTACTAAGTGTACTAGTACTGTGTACTAAGGGATAATAAACGCAGTGGATGCCAGCTGCCGTAAAACGAATGAGAAGGGCGTACTGGCGGTCGCCGCATGCTCTGCAGGGAAACACAGTTTTTTGCGCGGTGAACAGGCTCTTCTTAAAAAACCCAAGGGTTAAAAAAACCCTTACAACTCAAGCGGGACAGATCCCTCATGGCAATAGTCTATGATCAATTAAAAAAACAAAAAAACTGCTTAAGTGAAAATCCTGCTGGTGCTTCAGATATCAAACTGAGCGTGTGGGTTTTCTGATATGTCATGTAGAAGTTATCATTACTTTTAAAACATTTCAATTGCACTGCTACCAGAAGATGGGAATGATGTTGCAAAAACGTAAAACTTACAAAATGTGCATATTATAATAACAATAATAATATACTAATAATAATCACACACTTATCATCTATAGCGCTTAATCTTGTATTCAGGGTCACGGGGGCCTGGAGCCCAAGGTGGGGTACACCCTGGACAGGGTGCCAATCTATCGCAGGGCACACACACTCATTCACACACTACGGCCAATTTGGGAATGCAAATTAACCTAACCTGCATGTCTTTGGACTGCGGGAGGAAACCAGAGGACCTGGAGGAAACCCACCAAGCACGGGGAGAACATGCAAACACAGAGACGGGAATCGAACCCAGACCCTGTTGATGCAAGGCGACACTGCTAACCACTACACCAACGTGCAGCCTAATTATAATTATTATTATTATTTAGTTACTGAAACAAACAGAAAAAAAAACATACCACAGATTCAGAAGGTCATGTGTCATGTCTTTGCATATTTAACACGGTTTAAAAATTTTTGCTCAGTCAAGTTCGTGTAGCTGCTTAAAATGAAATTTAATTCAGTGCACCATATTGCCGAGGTTGTGCTGATAAAAAAAGGATATGTCACTCTATACTGAACCATCCTGACTCCTATATCCTGAATCAGCCAAAAAATATATAAAAAGCCCTCCCAAATTGTACACACACTTCAGGGGAAAAAAAAAAAAAACTTGTGTAAATAATTTTATACTAAATCTATTGCTATACGTTACTGTATGTATTGGTATATGTGATAATATTATTAATATTATATTGGCATAATATAGTTCATATGATTTTCCTTTTCCTGAAGTGTGTATAATTTTTTTGGGGGGGGGCTTTTTATATATTTATTAAAACATAATAAAAAATGGCAAACAAAAGTGATAAACAGTGCCATGTTTGTGCACCAAAGAGTGTATATGATTGGGTGTGTGAGTGTGTGTGGTTTTGCCCTTGGTGCCTGTCTAGAATGTATGCCTGGCTCCCCTCGTATGGAAAATGTACAAAAGGTGTATCTCAGGATAATTAT
The DNA here is from genome assembly GCA_011419295.1 of Clarias macrocephalus. Classification (NCBI taxonomy): domain Eukaryota; kingdom Metazoa; phylum Chordata; class Actinopteri; order Siluriformes; family Clariidae; genus Clarias; species Clarias macrocephalus. The sequence goes on from JAAGKR010002976.1 coordinate 62,484, forward strand.
TATAGGCATTCCAAATGAAACAAGACACTACTTGAGCAAAGAGTGTGGAGTGTGTAAGATCTTTGACCTGGGGCGCACCACAGACTCACAGGCACGAGGTGAGATCTTACGAAAAATTCATAGTTTTATTAGGAGTAATAGAAAAAGGAGGGAGGAGGGAAAGAAAGGGAGGAAAGTAGTGAGGGTGTGCATGTGCGGTGGCCAGCTGGCCAAGGGGCACGCGTCTGGTGAGTGTTAGCGGTGAGGAAATGGCACAGTGGCTCCTGTCGGCTGTCTGACGCGGCTTTTACGGTCAGCTGTCCCTGCCCTGCCATCCATTGGCATGGCCTCAGACGCGAGTCCTTGTGACGTCTAACATTAGGACGGCTTTCCCGGGGGCCTTAGTTGCGAATGCTGCAGACTTTTCCCTCTTGGTGGCTGGATCGCTCAGGCTGATGCTCGGCAGGAGTGAAAGTGCTGTGGGGGCTCGTGCAGGCCTTTTTACTGCTTTACGCTGTTTTCAGTCCACCCGCCCTTGTAGTCCCCAGGGCGCGGGGCGTCGCCCAACTCACATGCCACTCACCTGCTCAGGCTGGTAAAACGCCGGTATTCAGCCCACCCGTCTCCGAAGCGTGCCCAGGCTGGTAAAACAGCGGCGTTTAGTTTGCCCGCCTCTGTAGCGTGCTCAGGCTGGTGAAATGGTGGTATTCAGTTCACCAGCATTTGGCAAGTGCCAAGGCTCACATGCCAGTCGCGTGTTCAGGCTGATGAAGGTTGGCGGCATTAGAGTGGCAAAGTGGATCTTTGTAGGCAGCAGCCCCTATGGGCTTTTCCATGTGGCTATCGCAGCCACGTCCAGCCAGCCTCGCCGAGTTACCCATTGCCTCAGATGTTAGCCCTCATGATGTCCAACATCATGGTGGCTTTCCTGGCCAGCAGACTTTTCTCGCTCGGCGGCTAGATCGCTCAGGCTGATGCTCGGCAGGAGTGAAAGTTCCCAGACGTCCAGGTCGCGGGGCGTCACACTGCTCACATGCCACTCACGTGCTGAGTCTGGTGAAACGGTGGTATTCAGTCCACCCGCCTCTGAAGCGTGCTCAGTCTGATGAAACTGCTGTATTCAGTTTGGGGCGGCATTAGAGCAGCAGAGTGGCTCTTCGTATGCAGCAGCTGTTATGGGTTTTTCCACACGGCTCTCGCAGCCACGGCCGCCATCCATTGGCTTACCCAGAGTGGGAATGGGGGCCTCAACAGCTAACAAAGCGGCCTTTTCCTCTTCAGTGGCTGGATTGGGAAGGCTGGCTTTAGACGAAAGAAGACGAATGTACCGTGGCAGCTCACCTAGTCCTTTGTGTTATATTCATAACATAGATTGGTATATTGGCTGCATGGTGGCTTAGTGGTTAGCCCTGTCCCGCCTCGGGTCCGTGTGCATGGAGTTTGCATGTTCTCCGCATGCTTTGTGGGTTTCCTCCAGGTTTTCTCTCACTGTCCGAAGATATGCAGGTTAGGCTAATTGGTGTACCTGTAGAAACGATAGGGTGAGGAGTATTTGTTGCCCCATGTAATGGATGGCACATGGACGGTATATGAGCATTTTGGCTAAAGATACCTGTATGCTGCCTAGAATCCTTTGTTAATTATGATTAGTGCAAATGTAATATTTGGAATATTGAAGTGTTCTGTGTTTGTTACATGCACTAATGTTCCCCATTTGCCAACCAAAGTTTGACTGCCTAATAAAAATACCTGGGTTACATCCATCTACAATATACCTTACCAGTGGTCTGCTGTTAATAGTTGTTGGTCCCCTGGCTATTGTTACACACTCCAGTGAAATAGAAAATGAGTTGGTGTTAAGCAACTCATTAAAAAAAAGTCTTGATACAAAAAGTTGTTTAAATGAGTTGGCCTGTTGTGTTCTATTGTGCTCCTACTGTGATTAATTGGATAAAGTGCCAAAATGCATTGTGATATGGGATGATTTCAAAATGTTCCGTCAGTGGTGCAATCAGGACGATGTAGTGTAGTGAAGCCACTCCATGAATACACAAGGGGCATTAAAGCCAAACTGGGACTCTGATGGAATCTCTGGTGAATGAAGACATAAAAACACATAAAACATAAGAACATAAAACACAGTACGGTGATGAGACTCTTAGTCGCAATAAAACATTTGAACGGTGCAAACATTATAAAGACGGCTGAACGTCTATGCATGATGATCCTGGCCAAGGTGGCTCAGAGCCACTGCAGTCGTTCCTCTGAACATTCCTGATTCTTGAAAATCGATGGATAACTTGCCGATGCATAGACGCACCTGTCTGGGGCAACTGTACACACAATCATTCAACACCACTTGCACATTACAGGAACTCGGCTGGGATTTTTTGCCACATCACCCGTATAGTCCTGACCTCGCTCCAAGCCTTTTCCACATTTTTGTGCCCTTTTTAAAGGAGTTTCTGGGAGGCCAGCATTTCTGATGTGAAGCAGGCAGTCTGAGAAAACCTTGATGGTATTCAAGCACTAGTGAAACACTGGGATAAGTGCATTAGTGTAGCAGGGGATGATATAGAGAATAGTTGATTTTTGTTGTTCTGCAGAATCGAAGGTCCCATTTTGACTCGAACGCCCCTCGTATAATGTTTATTACGTTGACAAAGAACTTTTGTCCTTTTCTCTAACTCTTCAAACGTATTTTTGTCTCTTCGTCTCTCTTTGTATCCCTCTCACTCTCTCACTCGCTCACTCACTCACTCTTATTGTCTCTCGCCCACTCTCATCCTTTATCTCCGTTTCTTTTTTCGCTTTCCATCAAAACCGGTCTTCCTCTCTCTCACCTTACTCCTCATTCCCATGGTGGTGTCTTTTTTTTCTCTTCTCTGTCTGTTCTTCTTTCACTCTATCTTTATCATTCCCTCTTTCATGTTCTTTGTTTCTTTTGACGTTTTCTTTATCATCCTGTCTTCCTCCACAACACTCCATTTGACTTTTTTTGTTTTATTTCCTCTTCTTATTGTTTTTGGTTTACACTTTTTCGTCTTTTGGCGTTTCCTTATATTGCTCCTTTTATCCTTTATTCTTCTTTCCGTCTTTCATTCCATCCATCTCCCCACCTCAACATCTGTCTGTCTCTACTGTTTTTTTTTTTGTCACTTCTTTGCTGTTTGTCTTACCTGCATACATTTTAATCTCTCTCTGTCTCTGTAGGCAGTGTGTGTCAGGGTGGCTTGGTGCCCGCTCTGGTTCGAGCTCCCCTCCCGCAGGTTCACTCGTCTGTGGGCCTGAAGCACTTCCTTCCCTTCTCGCTGGAGACGAGCCCCGCCCTCAACCTGCTGCCCACGTTCAGCTCTGTAAGTCTCGCACACAAGCATCCACACAGACACACTGATATCATTAGTACGCTGTCCTGTGTAGCTTTTTCTGTCATTTTAAATCAAGATTTGGTGACGATTTCTGGTGCTGCTGATGAGAACTGATGAAAGTGTGTACTCACAACAACAAGTGTGTACAGACACAACAACTGCACCAACAACAACAACAAACACAACAGGGTGGTCTAAGGTGTTGATAGCGGTGAAGAGAGATCGGCTCTTTTTTTAAAAAAATTATTATTCTTAAGTCAAGTCAAAGTCAACTTTATTGTTGATTCTGCTATATAGTACATACATATAAAGGATTTAAATTATGTTACTCACAGTCCCCTTGCAAACAACAATAAGTACAAAATATTCAAATGTTAAAGAATTAAAAAAATATATTTAAATTCAGAAAACATACAAGTGATAATCGGTTACAAAACAGGGGGCGGAGCTTAGCTGAAACACTGAAAAGGGGTGGTTTTTGGTTACAAGTGAGAACGAGGATTAATTTCAGCACCACTCTTTTTGACTATTCGTGTCTTGTTGCCAATACACAAAGCAGAGACACTTCAGTGATATGTGCGAACAATATTTAGTGCAAAAATACATTGTTAATTAATAAATAAATACATCTCTACATATAATAAAACTGCAAAGTTTGTGTGTCTGTACATTGACCATATTAGCGAAAAATTAATTTAGGAGGACGTAAAACGGGTAATAGAACACATCAGGGTGTTTTTTTTGGAATTTTAGTCTGTTTGTCTGTTTGTTTGTGCACACATCCCGTAAAAACTACTGAACAAATTTTAACGTGGTTTTCACAGGAGTATTTGGCCGAGCTTGAAGCAGCATTTAGGTTTAGTTTCACCGCAATCGACCCGCGGGAAGAGAAGATACGCTACTTTATGCAACTTTAACATTTAATTGAAAAAACTTTTAGTTCATCTCAAAATCCAACAGATGGCGCTGTACATTTTTTAATACGTACTTATGAGTGCGCAGTTGAAATCTACTTAATAAACGCGATCTCACACCTTCATTCCGCACACTTCATGGCAACACGTAAAAATTTTTTTGTTTATTCCAAAAATGAGTGTGCAAATAAATTCCACCCGAACAAAGTCATCTAATAAATAAATAAATAAATAAATAAATAAATAGTCCCTTTTAAACATTATAACCGAAGGCACAGAATTCAGCGCAACATTGATAATATTTGACGTATGTAGCTTCGACTGTGGTGTTATGTCTGCTCACACACACACAGACACACAGTGCGAGACTGAGCCGAAATTGTATCAGTGCCAGCTGAGTTGTGCTCCAGAGCACTCAGACTACAATCACACTCTTTCCTCCTCTTATCATTACTCAAAGCAGAATGTCTCTCTCTCTCTCTCTCTCTCTCTCTCTCTCTGTCTGTCTCTTCCTTTTGTCCTCCTCGTTTTTTTTCTATATATTTACATTTTCTCACACTTTCCTTTTTCTCCCACATCAATTTTCCTGTCTTCTGTCTTTCCTTTCCCTACTTTATCTCCTTTCACGTCTCTTTTTCAACTCCGTTTCTCTCTCGTTCTCTCTTTCTGTCCTGCTTTATTTTCATTATTTTCACTCTGTCTGCACTTTGTCGTTCCTGTCTTCAATCTTTCTCTTCGTCTTCATCCGTCTCTCTCTCCGCGTCTCTCTTTCCGTACCTCTTTCTCGCCGACTCTCTCACTTTGTCGGTCTTCTTCAGATGCTTTTTTTTTCTCCGCGTTCGTTTTCTTAGTCCATCTGATTGCGTGTCTCTCTCTGTCTCCTTCTGTCTGTCTCTATCCGTCTTCGCATTTTTCTTTTTCTCTGTTTGTCTCTCACTCTGTCTTAAACCTCTATGTCTCTCACAGTCTGGCTCTCTTTATCTCTCCCTCTCAATCTGTCTGTCTCTTTAGGCCTGTCTCTTGCTTCATTTGTCTCTCACTTATGTCCTTACAGATTTTATTTCTTTGCATGTATCTTTGTCTTCAGCAACTCCGTATGCCAATAGTCTTCCTTACTTACTTACAGTACTGTGTGTGTGTGTGTGTGTGTGTGTGTGTGTGTGTGTGTGTGTGTGTGTTTAGAAGCACTGAGGTCAGGTCCACCGTTGTTGCCTCCAAGGCGCATTAAGCCGCCTTCTCCTCCTGTTTTAACTCATAAAGGAGCAGGAGGATCAGAGGAAACGTGACAGCTGTTTGTTTCGCGAGTGCTGATGTACTGTAACGAGACTCGGCATTGTTCATGGAACAGCCGCTAATGTGCGTACCGCACTTCTCCGCGCATTAATAAGTGCAAACGCAGGTCAGTTTATCCTTTCCGAAGAGCAAATCGACGCCGGAGGCCTCCGACGTCCAAATAAAAGCCCCATTTAAACCTCTGTAAAGAACTGCGATGTCTACGGCGAAGTACTGACATGCACTGTTATTGCTCCATCTGATGTGTAAGGTAAATATTGTGGCTGTGAGCGCGAGTGCTCGTCTCACCGCCACTCAGGATCGTGGGTAATAACAGAGGTGTTCCTGAGTGCCAAGGTACTGCGTCCGTCCTATGTGAAGCTGTCATATCGGTACTTTATTTTATTTTATTTCTTACACAAAGGCTCCTACTGGATTTTGCCCAGTTTTGCGAAACCTCTAGGATGTGGTGGGCTGTCGGAGTGCCATCCGAAGCAGCGTTCTGCTGTCCTATCAAACTCAAGGTTTCATGTGTTTTGAGATGCTTTTCTGCTCACCACGTGTCTAAAAACTGGTTATTTAAGTTAACTGTAGGCTTTCCATTAGCGCAAACTAGCCTCTCCATTGTCATTCTGTCCAGAGAACATTAAACGCTGGAGGGTTTTCTATTTCACACTATACTGAGACAATTCTAAGCCGTGTCAGGCAAGCCCTCGCAGCCTCAACCACCCCAGAGGGAGATATTTGCTTTAAGGCTGGGAACAGACTAGACGACTTTCACAAGCCTAAAATATTCTGAAAAGATTAGGGCACACATTATTTATACCGTTTCCAGGAACGATCGCTTCCTCTTCCCCACTCCGCCACTTTGCAGAGTTCACATTATTTTTGTTCTCCGTACTCAGGTACAGTACACTTGCGTATTTACCCTCTCTGATACAGCAGATGGCAGTATGCGCCTATACGGTTTGTGTGCTCCGATTAAACACGAGAGAAGAAGAGAACGCGGAAATCAGTTTCCGTGCCATGCCTAACGATAGCATTTACTTACTGATATTTCGGGAAAAAACGGCCGTGTAGATCGGAGGATGAGATTGGCGCATGCTACAGTACACGCACATGGAGATTTCTGATGAAAAGGAGGCCTAAAATGTGGTCTACTTCTGTGTTAAAAAAAAAAAAAAAAAAAAAACTGTACTCTGTACCATCTCTTCAAGAGAACTCGGGGAAGGTCCTAAGACTGGAACCATTGCGTTCTCACTGATCAGAACAAACCAGACTTTGGGGTCAAGTGTTCTCGGAAACGATCCCGCGGTCCTAACGTAATGTTTTGACGACTCAAAAGCGGCGGATCATACAGTTAACGATTGTGCAAGATGAGAGATCATAAAAGAGGACACGAGTTATCACTGGAAGAAGTAGAAGAAGGAAAATAAACCTGATAAATAATAAAATAACTGAATGAATGAATGAATGAATGAATGAATTAATTAATTAATACAGTAAATGGATAGATAGATAAATAAATAAATAAATAAATAAATAGAGACCCATGCACGATTCCGCCTCCTCTATGTTTACTGGCTTTTGGCGGTACTCCTTCCCTGGTCGGATCAGTGACCAGAGTCGAATATGCTTGATATACTTCGACTTAAGTCAGATGGCGTATGTTCTCAATCTGTTCTCCTCACCCACCTGCCGATTCGAGTCTGCACCCCTCATGCACTCACAGGTTCCGTGTCAGCTTGCCACCTTGTGCAGACTCGGCACGATTTTGGAAACTATACAAAATCCTGTCCAAAGCCAAGTAGTGTAACCTCAGCCTTTAAATTAATTCAAGCTCTTGAGTCAAGTGCTGTGAAAAAGTGTTTGCCCCCTTTTATTTTGTATATTTGTTATGATTGCGATCATCAGAAATTTTAACGTTACATAAAGATAACCCACGTAAATACAAAATGCACAATGTAAATGATGATTTAATATATTAAGGGGAAAAAAAGCTACCTGGCCCTATGTGAAAATGTAATTGCACCCCCCTGCTAAATCATAAATGAACTGAAATGATTTTTCATTTGAAATCACAGCACTGTTTTTGCACAGCCACATGATTGTCTGAGTGAATAACGCAGGTGTGCATGTTTTCTCAAACACAACGGTCAGTAAGCATGTGTCTCGAGATCTCATCCCTGTCCTGCTGTTACTTTCTTATACCGAGGTAACCGGAATCAGCTCTGTAATACAAATATGATTGGACTCAAGCTCAGTGCATGGAGTTAAATTCCGGACCAGGATAGAAGATGAAGGTTAAGGAGGGACGACGTGGTGAAAAAGAGAATCTTGAACGAATGAAGTTGAGAAGTTTTCAGTTAGGGATTTTTTTTTCTTTTTTTCTCCCCACCACCCCCTTGCTCCAGAAAAAAAATACCATTTATCTCGCCTGGAGCCTACATTTGTCTTCGAGAAGCAATACAAACTCTATTTCCAGTGTAGAGCAATCAGCCGTGGGAGCTATCGATTTCTCGCCCAGCTGCGCCGCGCAAAATTGCTTCAGAGTGGAACGGCGGGAGGAACGGCTCGGGCCTCAGGCTTCAGCTGGCGGCCCGCTGGTCAGACTCGGCTACCGAGGAGTGATTTAATTTGAATCATTCATCAAAAACCTAATAGGATGTTTTAGTTATTATTCAAAAGTGTGCTGTTTAGGACCAGACGAATCCCGCGTCCAACTTACTTTCAACCCTAAGCAGCACTAAACATCGATATAAAAGCTTCTGCGAATGTATGCTCGTTAGCCACTTTATAAGGAACATCTTTACACCTCGAGGACACTCGTGCAGTTAGCCATACAGTGAAGATTTAAAAAAAGTTGGAGAATACAGAACGGTGTGCAAAAAAAACCCCAAAACACATCATTTACAAAAATAGAGGTTTAGAGCAGAATGGCGAGATTGGTTTGCGATAACAGACTGAAATAATCACTATTTACAACTAGGGTCTGGTACCGAAATCATATCTGAAACACGTCAAACCTGATGAAACATTTAAGGACACCCGGGATGAACTTCAAGGCAGAGGGATGCACCGTGTTGCAGACATCAGCTGGCAGTGTGTGCTTCCCCGTGTACGCAAAAGTCAGGAGAGGTGTCTTACTGTATGGCCAGATATGCTCATATTTCTGTTATCCACCATTTTTTGTCCATCGATTCAGACACTGTTTAGGCACCGGTACTGTTTTAAAGGTATTAATTTGGCACCGGTATCATAAAAAAAACCCAGACGATACCCAACCATATCTACAACCATGTTTGTTTGAGCAGAAAAGCATTTCAAGAAACTCGACGATGGATGGACTTAGGGACGCACCCGGAATTCGACAGCAACTTTTAATATAAGTGTACGTATGGGTTTGGTTACACATGTTTTTGGATGCATGTCATTTCTGGAAATGGTGTGAGATCCACTTGCTGCAGTAACAAATTTGACACGTACACACAGACACAGGGCCCCATTTTTGGAAGAGTTATTGGTTTAGATATCATCATAGTAGCACAGCAAACTCTAATATTCTTTCTCTCTTTCTCTCTTTCGCGCTGTTTTTCTCTCACTTTCTACTAGCTCCCAGAATGACATTTCTTCCTAAGCCACATGTGGACGTGTCTCCCGGTGGCCTTTTCCTAATACAATGCGGAGCTAAAGCCCCAAAGCGAGCGCTGATTTTTATGAGGACAATTTGCACCGGTCGGACCGCGCGAGACGGCACTCCAATAATACACCGAGTTTTAATTAAAACCTTTCACGTGCCGCGGCATTAAATACGTCTCAGACTGAAAGCTCGGTGGAAAAGGAGGAATGATTTCCACTTCCTCGGGCATGCGGCGCAAATCATACGGAGCATTGTTTTTCGCCGTATTAATAAAGAAAGCAACGCGGGCAGCGGTGGCAGGTGATGATTGTGGCATCGTTCAGCGACTCAACCTTTTGGGTGTAATTTCACAACAAATCACACGGCAGCGCGGTGCTGCGCGATAAATCCAGGCTGCTAAATGTGGATTTCTGTCTTAAGAAGGGAATTCGACGAAGTAAAAAAGAAGGGACGTCGTGATTTCGTCGCATCGCAAATAGCTGTAGATCAAAAGGGAGGCGCTTATGTGTTTTCCGAATGCCTTATACATGAAACATTGAATGAAAGCAAGATTGATGACTGATTGGCTGAAGCTCCTGCCAGTCATTATATAGTCTGGATTCTTTAATTCCGGTGTTTGAGGTTATATAAAAAAGAAGCCTTTGTTTGTTACATATACGCTGTTCAGCTTTAAGATTAAAACCATTAACCTTGTTTTTGGGTTCCCCTTGTGCCACCGGTGAAGGTCTGACCGCACAGGCCTTGGGTCCACAGGTGCTCTAAGGGTGTGCTGTCATGTTGTGGGTTGCAGGGTGTGGCCTCGTTGAATGGACTTATTAGCCCTGTTGATTGCACCTCAAAGGACCACATTCGATTCCCACCTCAGGTCTGTGTGCATGGAGTTTGCATGTTCTCCCTGCGCTTGGTGGGTTTCCTCAGGTTAGTCCGGTTTCCTCCCACAGTCCCAAGATTATGCAGATTAGGCTCTATTTTTGCATTCAATTGGCAAAATTGTTTCCTGGGCTACCGGTTAAAGCTGTGTTAAAGAAGATGAGAGTGCGAGTGCCTGGTGCATCCCATGGGTGCTTGATTGGATTGAGATCCGGGGAATTTGGAGGTCGGATCAACGACCTTGAACTCGTCGCCTGTAAGGCCGTGGTGCATTGGGTGTTTCGGATACCTTTCTATCATAGACAGCATTGACCTTTTCTGCATTTTACAGCATTGGCTTCTCTGTGGGAATGTGCTAAATGGGTTTTCCTGTGGAAAATTGGTAATTGTTGGGTGCTCATGATCTTGTCCCCAGTTTACCTGCATATAATTAATAATAATTGTTCTGGTGTTCATGTCATGGCCGATCATGTACTTATTTGCGTCTTGTTAGAAAGCTGAGGTCAGAGCGGTAGGGGTCCGCCATAATACAACACCCATGGAGCACTAAGGGTTAAGTGCCTTTCTAAGACTAAGGGCAGTAGTACAGATGTACAGAACTACTGACGTTCAGTACCCAGAGCCTAACCTTCGAGCCAACCCTACTCACAGATGAATATGTTGTAGTACATTGGCAAATTTCTCCAAATTTCCAGACGCATTCCAGAAATTTCAGGAGAAATCACAAGAAAATCTCATTTTGTTTCAAACAAATGCAACGCATCTCGTCTAGCAAACTTGCGGAAATGTAAAACTAGTTGAGCTACACGATGATTGTTATATAACAGACGTCGCTAATATATCACGGTGTATAATTAAACCCAGTATTTTATTTTTGGCTCAGCTAATGTCGCTCCGCAAGATCTGGCTTTCATGTGTGTGTATTTACTGTGGTGACATCTGAGCAAGTGACATCTGGTCTGCCAAACTAACCCTTTGCACCTGTAGCATGTCTCGGAGCAATGCTCCCTAAAACCTGCCACTGCACCCCACCAACCCACCGGGAAAAAAAAAGGCTCATATCTTCAAAAGGCAAAATTTTACGATTTCCAGTATGGTGCCATGGTTTTAAATGCTTAGCCCGAGGCCAGGCTCATCCTAGCTAATCACGAATACTTACTGCTTGATCGTATCCCGTAGTGCATTCATATTATTCTTTGGATGAAATACAGCCAATAGTTGCTCCTTGACATCAGGGTTGAGCTAGGTAACCTACCATTCGGCCCATCTCTGCTATGAACAGCTGCCATTTTTATGAACACGGATATAATAAATGTAGAAATTGCGCCGGCGGTGTAATTGGTAAAAGTAACTGTTTCGTCCTCCGTTCTTCAGCTTGGCTGTATAATCATACTGGCTTTTTGTCAGTTCTTCATTTCGCAATGATCGATCTTGCTCAGCGGGCGCCAAAGGACGTTCTGGCGAAGACAAATAGCCTCATCTGTGATCTTAGTGAAGTCATTATGCCATCTAACAGCTCATCAAAGTTTTAAAATATGTAAAGGAAAACTGGGCAGTGGAAACCAAGGCAGGACAAAACTCCATTTATTTTCATTTGCCTATTTTCTTGGCAAATATGGACTCAAACATGAAGGTGCCAACATGTTAGAGTGATGTCATAGAAAGAACATTTTTGGTTTCTTAAAGAACCTCGTGATAAATTGATGCGCCAAAGAAAAAAATACGACCACAAATATTAATACTTAGTGAAAAGTTTTGTGGGGGGAAGAGTATTCGGTTTATTGTGGAAACAGGAGAAAAAAACATACAGCTAAAATGTTTTAGGGAGCTATTATTGCTACAGTGAGTTTGCAAAGGAAGGAGAATTGGCTAAAAGGTTATTTATAAGGAGGAATTACGGACTTAAATATTCTTTAGAGAAGATACATGAATGCAAAGGTTCATTAGAAATAAATATTGGACTGACAGTATTAGGGACTTGAAAGGTTGTTTAGAGAACTGTCAATGATTGCATGGATCCCAATGGAAGTGTCATGGACCGGAAGGTTCTTTAGGAGGGTAGAAACCTAAATCAAAAGGATCATAAGAGAACAACTGTAGACTTAAAGGTCTTTTAGAGAACAATCATGGACATCAGGGATTTTTCCCCAATTTTCTCCCTAATTTAGGCGTGTCCAATTTCCCTCCCCGTCACTAGGGGGCACTCCCACATTAAGGCTACTATTACCACTCATTCAGGAGGGCCGAAGACGATCACGTGTTTCCTCCGAACCATGTGACGCCAACCGACCGTATCTTTTTGAACTGCTCGCGCACCGCTGGGGGCGGAGTAACACACTCGGAGGACAGCGCTATCCGCTCCTTGCGCTTGCGTGGGCTCACAGACGCCCCTGATTGGCTGTAGAGGCGTGATTAATGTGGGAGCACCAAGTACCTTTAATCCCTCCCCTCTGAGAGAGCTCGGCCAATCAGCTCCCTCTAGGCCTCCGGCTGCGAGAGGTTACAGCATCACCCGGGATTCGAACTCGCGATCTCCGGATGATAGGGCGAGCGCTTTTACCACTGCATTCCTGATGGAAGTATAATGGACTGGAAGGTTCTTTACAGTAAAGTCATTGACTGTAATAGACCTGGGTTTGAAGGTTCTTTAGGGCAGAAACATAGGACCTTGAAGGTCATTTAAGAAGTATCATAGGCTTTAAGGTTCTTCAGAGAAGCATCAGTGAATGAAGGATTGAAATTTGGAGTGGATGGACTGGTACAGTAGATTCTTTACAAGAAATCCATGGAAAATTTGTAAGAGAACAATAAAAACTGAAAGTTTTTTTTTGGAAAATCATCGACTGGAAGGTTCTTTGGGGAAAAGGAGTTTACTTAGTAAAGTTTTTTTTTTATTGGAAAGGAAATGGACTAATATTTGATATTTGAAGTGTAAGGAAGAATTATTGAGGAAAAAGTTCTTTAAGGTTCTTTACAAAAAAGTGATTAAATGGAATGAGGGGCAGAAACATGAACCTGGGGCTTCATTGAAGAAGTATTGCCGCCTTAAAGGTTCTTTAGAGCAACGTCTTAATGGAGGTGTCATGGACTGGGAGGTTCATCAGGAGAAAGTCATGGACTGCCAGGGTCTTTAGGGAAGAATCATGGATGGAATTGCTCTTTAATGTGGATTTGTAGACCCAAAAGTTTGCAAGAGAAGAATTGTTGAGTGAAAAGTTCTTTAGCAAAGGCTTAAAGGTTCTTTTTTTTTTTTTTCAATAAAGTCATGGACTGGAAACCTCTTAATAATAACAATAATAGCCTTGAATGTTTGTTAGTGAAGATTTGTAGACCCATTAATTTGTAGAGGAACCAATTGTGGACTGAAAGGTTCTTTGGAAAAAAGAATGGACTTGATGGTTCTTAAGAGAAGAATAATTGCATGAAAGGTTCTTTAGGAAAAAGTAATGGACTGAAATGGTCTTTAGGGTAGAAACCTGGAAGGTTAAGATGTTTGGGTGAAAGGTTCTTTAGCAAAGACTCATGGACTCAAAGGTTCTATAGACAAGAATCATTACCTGAAAGGCTCTTCAGAGACAACTCATCGAGTGGAAGAATAATGGACTGAAAAAGCGTTTTTGACTGAAATGTTCTTTAGAGACAAATCATGAAATAAAAGATTCTTTAGGGGAAAAAATCATGGAGTAAACATACCTTTGAGATGAATTATGGACTCAAAAAATAATGAACACTAGGTTCTTTAGGGAGAAATTGTCAAATGAAAGATATTTGTCGGGTACAACCCTGGAACAAAAAGTTGTTCAGAAAAGATTAATGGACTTGAAGGTTCTTCCCATGGACTGAAAGGTATTTTAGGGAAGAATCATGGACTGAAAGGGTATTTCGGAAAGTACTGTATGCCTGCTCTGAAGAGCAATTAGGCTTTTATTATTAGCAGTAAACTTTATTAGAATATATGGCAAAATGTATATTGTGAACTTTTAGATATCATTTAGAAGAGGTAAGCTCATTTTGTTTTAAAAATGCATCATGTTCTAAGTATAGCGTGCAAAATAGACATCAGTGTTTCATATGCGGGTGATTATTTGGATCATTACAACCAGCCGTTTCTTCTACTTCACATACAGTGTCATCACTTTGTTAAAAGACGGAACACATGTGGGTCCCTACATTGTTCCTAATGACTCCGAGCTCGTAGGGTGTCTCATGCAAGTGGGTTACATAATCGGCAGAAATGAAATCATGGTAACTGGCACAGATTAGTGTTCATTAACTGTTAGCCATGCTAGCGTTATTAGATGGGCTTACTTCAAAGCTGCGGTATGTCTCAGTTGTGGGTGTGTGTGTGTGGGAGGCTGCAGCATGATTAGTATGATTATGATTATACGTGGAAATTCTCACACAGAGCCGACAAGTGGAGAGGGAATTTGCGCAGCACGGATGAATAATCACGAAGAGCTCGGCAAATGGATACAGACGTTCATATGCATCGTTACAAAACGCCGGCTTTCCTGCCCTGACACAATTAGATGTGTATTGTCGTGAAATTATAGGGCATTATTTAGGGTCAGGTTTGTGAGGTCATGGAGAGTGTTTAATCAGGTGGCACACCGAATCAGGGAGGGTTGTTGATTAGCCTGCCTTGTGTATTTCTGACGTGTTGGGGGCTTTAATGGCTACTTTGAAGATCGAAAAGCAAATCAACAAACAAATTGGTCTGTGTTTCAAGAGTGGTTTCGAACACAGCCTTCAATTGATATACACCAACATCAGCCACAGCACTAACACCACTACTGGGTGAATTGAATAACACTGATTATTACTTATGTACCAGGAAAACGGGAGACAGGACCATGGCCACCCACGGCTCCATCTATGCCTGTGGGGACCAAAGGACGGTCCATCGATCCCGATCCCACAGAAAAGCTAATGTAACACAATGTGGCCACAGTACAAAAGGTATCCGAACCCCCAGCGCGCCACAGTCTCGCAGGCAAAGATTTCAAAGTTGTCGAATCCAACGTCCAGATTTCACTCATAGGTTGATCCACTGAGGCCCCACCCCACCGCCACACATCACTCCAAAGGATCTGCAATAACTCCCTTATGCCAGTCATCACAACACACCCCAAAAGTTGTGTGGGGTCATCCCCCAAGGAGCCAGAGGTGCCCCGGTAGTAAAAGAGGATGCAATATAGTATTGGACTTGTGCATTTTCATATTATGGCTGATCGGTGTATCAGTGTTTTATAAACCGGATCACTATCTATTCCTTCTCTAGTACTGTATGTGATGGATAAGATTTTTTTCTCCAGTACTCTAACAGAAAACATTCGACTGGAAAGGTCTAATGGAACAGCTGTTGAATTGATTGTGATTGCAGTTAGAAAGTGTTTCAACTATGAATTGACCCCGTGAAAAGACCAAATGAAACATGCAATGAATTCTGGGTTGAAGCATGTTTTAAGCCAAAGAACGGAGCTGTAGAAGTACAGTGCGAGTACAAAGACCTGGAGCAAAAAAAGAGAAGATTGACACTTACTGTAGTCCAGGGCTGCATGATTTGATCCATAAGTCACCCTGCAATAATTTTGACACAAACAATATGTGATGTGTACCAAACTTATTTATCAAAGGGCGGCACGGTGGTGTAGTGGTTAGCACTGTCGCCTTGCACCTTCAGGGTCTGGGTTCGATTCCCGGCCGGGCTCGATTCCCGTTTCTGTGTGCATGGAGTTCGCATGTGGGTTTTCTCCGGGTATTTTGGTTTCCCCGCACAGTCCAAAGACATGCAGATTAGACTAATTGTCGTTCCCGATTTGCCCGTAGTGTGTGAGTGTGTCTGTTTGCCATGCGATGGATTGGCACCATGTCCACGGTGTTACCCCTACCTTATGCTCTAAGGCTCCTGGGATAGGATCCAGGCCCACCGTGACACTGAATACAGGATAAAGCGGTATAGACGAAGAGTCAATGAGTCAGAGTGATATTTATTTTATGCTGTAAAGGCACAAATTATAACAATAAGAGGATGTTTGCCAATATTTATTTATTAACTCAACTACTAACCATTCAAATAGGTTAAATTGTCCTTAAAAGACCTTAACTTTCACACCTGTTTGGTCACGTATGAATCAAAGCAAGATAAATATTTTTGGATTGATTTGACTGATTAAGTTAATCTGAGCCTTTATTCGACACATATACATTAAAGCACAGAAGAATTCTTTCTTTGCATAGACCAGTGCAACTGTGGTCAGCGTGCAGGGTCAGCCATGATACAGGGCCCCTGGGGCTGATAGGGTTAAGGGCCTTGCTCAAGGGCCCAACAGTGGCTCTATAGCACCAGCTGAAATCTCCTTTATTTCACTCCTCTTCTAAACACTTTCTGTTTCAGTGTTTATGTGAATGAAGTACTGCTGACCCATGCTGCTCCACAGAACAGTAGAGCTGAGCAACAAATCGGGGGGGGGATCTTCTTGTATGAGGTCACAATAGGGAGCAAACCTAGTTGTCACTTGCAAACCATCTGGATGTCTAAGTCTAAGTGATTTTTGCATAATAGACTTTAACAGCAGCCCTAAAAATTACATTATACCGTACGTGGTTTTCTATAAAATGTTTTATTTTATTATGTGGACTGGTCGGGACTGTTTATGGCATTCACACATTTATAGGCAAACTGAATATTACAGAGTTGTGTATTTCTTTGATGTCGTCTGCATCCAGGATTCATTCTAGCTTGCTGTCATGCATAAACATAGGAGAATTATTTTCAACGCGTCGATCGATTGCACTTTCCTACATGTCACTTGTGCGGCGACGACGTGCATCACTCACGTTTCTCGTCGCTTGTTCCTCGGTGTCCTCATGACACACTGCTCTCATGTCTGAAACATGCTTCTCAAACTCATTGCGCCGATCCCACCCCTATGCAGTGTGTGTGTGTGTGTGTGTGTGTGTGTGTGTGTGTGTGTGTGTGTGTGTGTGTGTGGTTTATAGTAATAGTGCGGGACACAGATATTGGCTCCCTGGATCGCTCCCCTGCGCTTGACAGCTTTTAACACTCGAACAAACTATCCAAATTCTTTCTGCAAAGGGCTTTTAGAAGTAACCGAACACACTGCGTTCAGAGTAAAGCGGAGACAGAAAGAGGTTGGCAGTGTATCCTATCGCAATCATGCAGAGACAGAAAAGAAAGAGAACTAAAAAAAAAAAAAAAAACAGACCACTACGGTGGGTGTTCTCAGAGAAATGCATTTTCTCTATGGCATAAGAGGGGCTGTTGGGTGAGTGACCCAGCGTGTGGTATCTGGGTTTTTCAGACACGCCACTGTGTGCGTTTGAATGAGTGTGTGTGTGTCCGGAAAGAGACATGAGTGAGCCTGAGTATCTGAATAGAACCACTGCTGAGATGCCCATTTACCCATCAGCCCTAGGACTCTGTGCTCCCTCACTGTAGGGGGGTTCAGAGGGGAAAAGTAGTTACCTGATATCGCTGAACAATCTGTCTCACACAAATACACACACACACATGTAACTATCATTTCAAGGACATTCTATGGCTAATAAATGCTATCCATGAGCCAATGTAGTCCAACTAGGGTCCATGAAGGCCAATGGTGACCATTGTATTCATTCCCATTTTTACAACTGTGGTAGGACAAACCAAAGGTCAATTAGCCTGCATGTCTTTTTACTGTGGGAGGAAACCAAAGTTCCCAGAAAAAACCCACCAAGCGTATCCAAATTCCATGCACACAGACCTGAGGCTGGAATCGAACCCGGACCCTGGTGGTGCAGGGCGACAGTCCTAACCACTACGCCACCGTGCCGCAAATAAATGCTACGCCTGCTACTTAAATCTGATTCCAACCTCACCCTTGGGTACAACCTTAAACCTTTATTGCTCTTAAAATTTTTTTAAAAATAAAAGCTGTGGTTTAAAGGGAAAAAAAGAGATTTTCTCTCCATTACCAGCCAAATATCCTCACATGGCCAAAACGGTTCCATATTCCTGTCTTTTTTGTTTTTCCTGCCCCAACCAAGATGTAACCCTTCACACACACACACACACACACACACACACACACACACACACACACACACACACACACACACACACATTACCTGCCCTTAGTTATAACACTAAAATGCACAATCTTTCTAGCTTCTTTTTTTTTTCTATCGAAAACCTGATGCTCATTACTGAAGAATGCAATATTTTAACCAGATCCTTTTTTTTTTCCATCTCATCCACTAACACCTAATATCATTTCAGCTAATACACTCCTCTTCCGCACTATCATCCTTTAGAATCCCAGCCAAAACAAACACGCGCTTGTTTTGACTGCGACACTTTGGCGTCTGGCTGGTGAAATATGATCCGGTGAACTTGATGAACTTTTGCTAGGGCTTTTAGTGCGATTACGTAAAAAAGCAGCTGGACGTCTAAAGTAGTTTGATTGAACTGCTGTTATGCAATGAATATTAAACATCTAATTAAAGAAGAGATTTGAACAGCACGAAATAGAAAGTGTCAACGTGTAAAGCTGGAAGAGTATAAAACAGTATGCAGTGTACATACACAAAATTCAAACTGTATATTAGACATATGACAACAGCACTGTTCAATCATAGTTATTAGTCCTGATTGGTCAGAAGGTTTTTTTTTTTTTTCTGTAAAAGCGGCTATCGAATAAACAATCCATTGTTCATTGTTTTTTTTCCCAACCTTTAAACCAAAAGTAAAAAAAACAACACTTTTTGCAACATTTGTTTTCAAAATCTAAATTAAATGGCTTCATTTTGTTATTTTATGCTAAAAAAAAAAAAATAATAATCGAACAAACACAATTGATTGGGTGATCATTATGACCGCGGGGAGAATATGCAAACTCTATGCACACAGTCCCCAAGGCAGGAACCGGACCCTCGAACACCCACCACTACGCCACCATGCTGCTGCATTTACTGTACATAAATACATATATGTATTTTTATTTGGCTTAATACTTTATATTATCCCTTAATCACTCACTCATCATCTGTACCGCTTAATCCTGTATTCAGGGTCGCGGGGGCCTGGAGCCTATCCCAGGAGACTGGTGGGGTAGACCCTGGACAGGGTGCCAATCCATCGTAGGGAACACACACATACACACTCATTCACACACTACGGCCAATTTGGGAACGTCAATTTACCTAACCTACATGTCTTTGGACTGTGGGAGGAAACCGGAGTACCCAGTATCCCTTAATCAATATTTCTATTTTTTTTATGTGAAGTGGATATGTTTGGTGGCTTAGTGGTTAGTGATCGAGGGTTTGATTCCCACTGTGTGTCTGTGTGCGGGGAGTTTGCATATTCTCCCCGTCCTTGTTGGGTTTCCTGCGGATTCCTACAAAGAGACATACAAAGACATGCAGATTAGGCTAACTGGCCATAGTGCCATGCGCGAAATTGCCATTGTGTGTGTGTGTGTGGTGTGTGTGTGTGTGTGTGAGTGTGTGTGAGTGTGTGTGAGTGTGTGTGTGTGTGTGTGTGTGTGTGTGTGTGTGTGTGTGTGAGTGTGTGTGAGTGTGTGTGTGTGTGTGTGTGTGAGTGTGTGAGTGTGTGTGAGTGTGTGTGAGTGTGTGTGAGTGTGTGT